>CM032643.1:12191302-12256646 GCA_019097785.1 Fraxinus excelsior
CCCCCCCCCCCCCCCCCCCCCCCCCCCCCCCCCCCCCCCCCCCCCCCCCCCCCCCCCCCCCCCCCCCCCCCCCCCCCCCCCCCCCCCCCCCCCCCCCCCCCCCCCCCCCCCCCCCCCCCCCCCCCCCCCCCCCCCCCCCCCCCCCCCCCCCCCCCCCCCCCCCCCCCCCCCCCCCCCCCCCCCCCCCCCCCCCCCACCCCCCCCCCCCCCCCCCCCCCCCCCCCCCCCCCCCCCCCCCCCCCCCCTCCCCCCCCCCCCCCCCCCCCCCCCCCCCCCCCCCCCCCCCCCCCCCCCCCCCCCCCCCCCCCCCCCCCCCCCCCCCCCCCCCCCCCCCCCCCCCCCACCCCCCCACCCCCCCCCCCCCACCCCCCCCCCCCCCCCCCCCCCCCCCCCCCCCCCCCTCCCCCCCCCCCCCCCCCCCCCCCCCCCCCCCCCCCCCCCCCCCCCCCCCCCCCCCCCCCCCCCCCCCCCCCCCCCCCCCCCCCCCCCCCCCCCCCCCCCCCCCCCCCCCCCCCTCCCCCCCCCCCCCACCCCCCCCCCCCCCCCCCCCCCCCCCCCCCCCCCCCCCCCCCCCCCCCCCCCCCCCCCCCCCCCCGCCCCCCCCCCCCCCCCCCCCCCCCCCCCCCCCCCCCCCCCCCCGCCCCCCCCCCCCCCCCCCCCCCCCCCCCCCCCCCCCCCCCCCCCCCCCCCCCCCCCCCCCCCCCCCCCCCCCCCCCCCCCCCCTCCCCCCCCCCACCCCCCCCCCCCCCCCCCCCCCCCCCCCCCCCCCCCCCCCCCCCCCCCCCTCCCCCCCCCCCCCCCCCCCCCCCACCCCCCCCCCCCCCTCCCCCCCCCCCCACCCCCTTCCCCCCCCCCCCCCCCCCCCCCGCCCCCCCCCCCCCCCCCCCCCCCCCCCCCCCCCCCCCCCCCCCCCCCCCCCCCCCCCCCCCCCCCCCCCCCCCCCGCCCCCCCCCCCCCCCCCCCCGCCCCCCCCCCCCCCCCCCCCCCCCCCCCCCCCCCCCCCCCCCCCCCCCCCCCCCCCCCCCCCTCCCCCCCCCCCCCCCCCCCCCCCCCCCCCGCCCCCCCCCCCCCCCCCCCCCCCCCCCCCCCCCCCCCCCCCCCCCCCCCCCCCCCCCCCCCCCCCCCCCCCCCCCCCCCCCCCCCCCCCCCCCCCCGTCCCCCCCCCCCCCCCCCCTCCCAGAAACCCCCCCCCCCCCCCCCCCCCCCCCCCCCCCCCCCCCCCCCCCCCCCCCCCCCCCCCCCCCCCCCCCCCCCCCCCCCCCCCCCCCCCCCCCCCCCCCCCCCCCCCCCCCCCCCCCCCCCCCCCCCCCCCCCCCCCCCCCCCCCCACCCCCCCCCCCCCCCCCCCCCCCCCCCCCCCCCCCCCCCCCCCCCCCCCCCCCACCCCCCCCCCCCCCCCCTCCCCCCCCCCCCCCCCCCCCCCCCCCCCCCCCCCCCCCCTCCCCCCCCCCCCCCCCCCCCCCCCCCCCCCCCCCCCCCCCCCCCCCCCCCCCCCCCCCTCCCCCCCCCCCCCTCCCCCCCCCCCCGCCCGCCCCCCCCCCCCCCCCCCCCCCCCCCCCCACCCACCCCGGTCGCCCCCCGCCCACCCCCCCCTCCCCCCCCCCCCCCCCCCCCCCCCCCCCCCCCCCCCCCCCCTAAAACCCCCTCCACCCCCGCCCCACCCCCACAATTAAAGAAACCTAGAAAACCCCAATGCATATTTTTCCCTCCTTATTTTATGCGCTCGTATGTTTATTTTGTGCCAAAATGTACTCATTACGCTCATATTTTGATTTAGGTGGCAATTCTATGGATATATGGCGTAATTTGGAAGAAATATGTGAAAAATGACCAAAATGAAAGAAAGTGAAAGTTCAAGGACTAAAGTGCAAATATTTAAACTTGTTTCTAACCTTGTGATGAAGATTCGAGAGTGTTAGAGGTCAATTGGATGAAGAAAGGATTCAAAGGGATGAAATATGGCCAAGATATTTTCACATATCAACTTTCAAGCTGAAAAGTTTTGCATCGATTTTCAGCCTCATATTGAGACCAATTTTGGACATGGGAAAACGATCGAATTTGAAGATGGTCTCTGAATAAAAGTTTTAGCCCTTTGAGTTATCTTTACAACGCATCTTGAATCGCTTCAATCGGATCGGAAAGAAGAAGTTATGGCCCAAAATACTGAAAGCTGTCCGGAGGAAGTTTCGTAAAACCATGCGGCCGCAAGCCTTTAATTCCATGCGGCCGCACATAGACCATTCCCGAGAGTTAAAGTGTTGATTTCTTGTTCCTTGCGGCCGCAAGCCTCTAAACCATGCGGCCGCATGGTTCATTTCCGGGACGAAAATTTCTGGTTTTTCCTAATTTCAATCAAACACTTATGGAAACAAATCTTTCTACACTTTATAAACCCTAGAACACACACCAGAACGGGAGAACGCCTCCCAACTCTATTCTTCTCTATTTTTTCTCTTATATTCATGAATTGTAACTAAACTTTTACACTTGGTCGAAGGAGATTGAAGCCTCGGAACCACATATTGTGAGATCTAAATGGTTTTTCTTAATTTAATTCATGTTTTTTAGTATTGAATATTTTTCTGCACTTATTTCTATGATTGTTATGTTTAATTGCTAGGAGGCCTACTAGTTTATTATTCGTTGCAATCTACCGCTAAGTTAAATATCAAATCCGTAATTGTTTGGTTCTTTTAACTTGTGAAGCACTAGGATTTGATGATTTTCTGCGATAGAGGTTATTAAATCTTAAGAAGAATGTTTAAATAGATTAAATGCAACCGCTGGTGTTTGTGTTATCTAGTTCATCGATTTTTCTATTGTGTAAAGCTGTTATTAAATTGAATCTTGAGCACTGATTTGGGGTTATTTAATAATTAGGGTTAATTAGAACGCTGGTTTCTAACTAACTAAAATTAAGGAGAAATAAGAAAATTATTCTAATGGTGAATACTCAAAATATAAATTGAATTATCCTTGCATTTATGATCAATTGTTGATTTTTGAAGGTGGATATTGATTTGGACCAAGGTTAGTCTTTTGATTGTTTTCGTTAATTTAATTTTCATTGTTATTAATTGTGTTATTTACAATTGTTTGCATAGAAAACCCCCAGTCATTGTACGGAGCATAAAATATTGAATTACACACTCTTCGTGTGATCGACCCTTACTTCCACTACTACATTTGTTTTAGAGGTTTAATGACTATTTATGGGTGTCTACTATGCACACCACTTATCAACCATCTGCTCCAGTACATCAACAACACGCCTCTTACCCTTTGTCACGATTGACGTTCTCGCCTTCTCCTTTATCGGGGGTTCTACTTCTGCATCGGCCACCCCTTCTCCCGTTATTGGGTACCCCCTCCGCCATGCACTTCCCACCTTAACCACTCCCTCGACCAGTCTCTATGCCATCAACTTCGCCTCGAGCACCTCTACCTTTATCATCGAGGCCACCTCCGCCTTCGTACCTTCTAAAATACAGTATTTGGCCACAACGGAGAGTCTTCCATTATCATCCTTTCTGTCATCCCTTCTATCACTCCCTCATAGTTTTGCTATATCACATAGTAGTACTGCGACCTCATACTAAAGGTCAATGACATGTCCATGTAGCAATCTAACATGATTAGATAGATCGTCAACCCTGCCTACCAACTGTCGTCCCATATCATTATCCGTTTTGTCAACTCTAGTCGCAGTGTGCCCACCTCATTTGCTAAGAATCCAGTCAGTCAGGCATATAGATCGTCGAAATCATGTTTCGACTGTGTGTAAAAGCTCTACAGGGAAGGTGTCTGGATGGGGGAGGAGGTGATGCCCTAGATAGAGGTGATCGTCGATCAACTGGACCGTGTTCCTACACAAACAACAACATTAAAAATTATTAACTTAATTAATAATGGAAACTCATACAAGCCGGTAATAAACATTAATTATATTCAGTTCACATGCCCAATTTTGACCTAGGACTGAATTGAACACCTAGTAATTTGGAGTGCGTGGGAACTGCTAATTCATGCACAAATCCTCCACTCGACGGCTTTAGCTTAGTTTGACTTCAAGTTGACATATTGACATTTCAACTAGTTAATGAACATGTGATGAGTTTTTGAAAGTATGTGCAATATAAATTGCAAATGTATAATACTCGCTTGAGGATCGTCGAGAAAAGATGCTAACTATTTGCCTGATGGATATCTGACCGCTCGAGATGCTCGCCGATGATACATCCGAGGACAGTGTGTCTCCCATCGCGTCGCAAAGCGAAAACCTAAAAATGAGTCAGTTTCATATGCCCAGGTCTGCAACTCATACAATTATTATATACATAATTATTATAGAAAATATTTTATGTTAATTATGCTAAACATTTACATACACTGCCAGGGGCAATCCATATGTATCGTACTTACGTCTACCCTCTTGGGCCTCGAGTGCGATCTAGCCATGCACTGTGTCATCGAAACATCTCCGACCCTATGGATAGGTGTTGAAGACATCAAGATCATCGACAATCTCCAGATGGCAGTCTTCTTGTGGTGACACTACAAAATGCTCTTAATGATATAGACCAGTCCGAGCTTCAGTCTGTCTAACATCTGTTGCATCCCTTGATCGCGTCGACTAGTTGCTGCAAAAGCACTGTCCCATGTCCCTAGAAATAAGTGTCGTGTAGCCAACTATTCCTCTAAGTACCATTAAGAGCAGCTGCATCATCCGTAATCTTTATTCCAGTCACTAGGGCAAACTCAAATAAGGAAAAAGTAGAGACCTTGCCCTTGAGGTCAAAGTGGAAGAGGCTGAAATTAGTTGGGCCCCGTACAGAGCCATACATTGCTTGGCACCTTGGTGTTGGTCAGATTTTCTTTTGGCATGACTGATGGATGGGTGAGACCACTTTAGCATCCTTATTCCTACACAGGCAGACATTTCTGCGAGGGTATAGGATTTTTTTGATGATACTGGGTAGAATATTGGAAGGTTATTACTGGTTCTCCCTTCTCTGGTGGCGGAGCAGATAGGGGCTATACCTTTATGTGTAGATATCCCAGATCAAATTGTTTGGCGAAATACATCAGATGGTAGCTTCGTTACCAAGTTCGCTGGCAGCTCGTACGGTCGGGAAGCCAATATCAGGATTCATACCGTTTACTTTGGAGCTCTATTTTGCTCATCAATATCTCATTCTTTTGCTGAAGACTATGTCAAGACCTCATTCCAGTAGATGTGGTTATTCATGAGATGATTGGATGCCAGATGGCTTCTCGCTGTCAGTGTTGTTCCGAGATTGAGACTATCGATCATATTCTCACTGACAGTAGCATATCCAATCAGCTAAAATATCATTTTGGAGATATTTTTCAGATACCTATGAATTTAGGAGAGAGGGTCAGACAGAGATTCCAGAGATGGAGGTATTCGGGAAATTATGTTCGTTGTGGACACATTCGTATTATCATTTTTCTACTGATATTTTGGTACCTATGGACCCGTTAGGAATGATGCGAAGCATAGGGGTATTCACATTATAGCCAAATGTATCATTTGGAGGGTTTATTGCATGATCTTCTTTTTTCATATGGGAGGACTGCTTCGAGTGACGCATTGGCGATAAGATTTGACACTTGCACCCATATTTGGTATTTTATGGACCCCATCTTCTCCATCTCTCCCTATTTTAGTTTGGTGGCGTACTCCATCAGTCGGATATGTCAAGATCAATATTGATGGATGCTTCAAGGATGGCTTTGCGAGTGAGGGAGGCATCATCAGAGACCACGCAGGACACTGTATTAGGGCATTCTCAACTTCGTATGGACCATGCTTGATATTAGAGACAGAGCTCTGGGTTATTCTTGATGGGATTTTACTAGCTCATAGTCTTGGATTTTCAACGA
Source organism: Fraxinus excelsior (assembly GCA_019097785.1). Taxonomy (NCBI): domain Eukaryota; kingdom Viridiplantae; phylum Streptophyta; class Magnoliopsida; order Lamiales; family Oleaceae; genus Fraxinus; species Fraxinus excelsior. The sequence continues at coordinate 12,197,212 of CM032643.1, forward strand.
TTAAGGTAGAATTTGATTCTACAGTAGCTATTTACTACATCACTAGAGAATGAGGACCATGGGCTATGCAGGGCATACTCAGACGTATCACACATATCATATCATTCGACATAGATAAAATTTCTCACATTTATAGAAAAGGAAATTAGGTTGCAGATGCTCTTGCTGCAGAGGGTTAGGATCATCGACGATACTAGATATATGGACCACATGACCTACATCGACATATTAGGGCACTAGTACAAATTGACAGACATTGATTGCCAGTGTCAGAGTTTAATTTTCATTTTACCCAATTCTTATTTTTGCCTAAATTGTAGTTGTTTTTATTGTAAAGGAAGTAGTACTTCCTTAGTTACTGCTTTAATTTTTGTCATTTATTTTCATTGTAAGGAAAGTAGTACTTCCTCATTTTTTGCTTTCATTAGTTTTATGTAATCACGGTATTCTCCTGCCACAAGTAAGGGCAAATTAATAAAATCTCGACGGTCCTACCCTCATTTAACTAGAAAAATAAAAAAATACTGCACCTCCCTCTACTAATGAAAGGGCCAGGGGAATGATTGGCATAAAATACGTGCGTGGTGATCATCCAGCAGCTGCAGCACAGTAGTGAAACTGTCAAAACTACTATTCCAAGTAACTTTTCCCGCCATCTATCTCAACTATATATCGTGATGGTAATCCATTCTACAAAAATTCAAATGTCAGAAAATATTATATAAGAGATAATGCAAAAGTTCTTTATTGTACAAGAAACATTTTTTTAAAATTTTTTTAGTGAAAGGAGTGTGGTACCTCTGAGGCTAAATTGATATGCTTTCACTTGTGGCGAAGGAATACCTGGTTAAATGAAAATAAGGAGAGCAGTAAAAGAGGAAGTACTACTTCTCTTACAATGAAAGTAATTGAAGAAGAAAGAAAGTAGTAAACAAGGAAGTACTACTCCTTTACAATAAGAACTAATGTACAAGAAAAGACATAGAGTAAATATTGAAATTTAAAACGAAATTCAAACTATAATACTAGGCAATCCATGTCTGTCAACTTGTACTAGTGCCTTAATATGTCATGGTAGGTTAAGTTGTCCATATACCTAATATCATCGATGCTCCCAACCCTCAGTAGCAAGAGCATCAGCAAACTGGTTTCCTTCTCTGTAAATGTGGGAGACTATATCTTTGTCAAATGATATGATGTATGCGATACGTCTAAGCATGCCCTGAATTATCCATGGTCCTCTTCCTCTAGTAATGTAGTAAATAGCCACTGTAGAATTTGACTCAACCCAAATCACTGAATAACCTAGTCCTTAAGCTAGTAAATTCCCATCAAGAATAGCTCGGAGCTCTACCTCTAATATCATGCATGGTCTATATGAAACTGAGAAAGCCCTGATACAATGTCCTACATGATCTCTGATGATCCCTTCTCAACTTGCATAACCATCATTGACGCATCCATCAGTATTGATCTTGACATATTCGACTGATGGGGTGTGCCACCAAACCAAAATAGGGATAAATGGGGAAGATAGGTCCATAAAAATACCAAATATGGGTGCAAGTGGTAAATCCCCTTGCTAATACACAGTCCGAAACAGTCCTCCCATATGAAGAAAAGAGATCATGTGATAGACCCTCCAAATGATACGTCTGGCTACCATGCAAATCTCCCATGCTTCGCATCATTTCTCGAGGTCGATAGATACCAAAATATCAGTTGAGGAATGATAATGCGAATGTGTCCATAACAAACAAACTGTCCATAATACCTCAATCTCTGAAATCTCTGTTTGACTACCTCTCATAGACACATGTATATGAAAAATATCCTCAAAATGCTACCTACCTGATTGTAGATGTTTCTATCAGTGAAAATATGAGTGATGGTCTCAATCTCGAAACAACACAGGCAGCGAGAAGCCAACTGGCATCTAATCCTTTCTTGAATAACCACATCTACAGGAATAAGGCCCTGCTAAAGTCTCCAGTAGAAAATGAGACAATGATGGGTAAAATAGAGCTCCATAGTAACCACTACGAATCCTGATACTAGCATTCCGAAATACGAGCTGCCATGCTGACTTGGTAACGAAGCTACCATCTGATGTATTCCGCCAAAAAATTCAATCTGGGACATCTGCACATATGGGTATAGCTCTTATCTGCTCCGCCATAAAAGAAGGTAGAACATTTAATAAACGTCCAATAGCCCGCCCAGTATCATTATAGAAATCATGCACCCTTGTAGATGTGTGCTATCTGTGTAGGAATAGGGATGCCAATGTGGTTTCACCCATACAGCAATCATGCCAAAAAAAAATGACCTGATCCAAGTTACCATGCAATGTGTTCATCTGTCTAAGTCCTGGCCCAAAGAGATCTCTGGGAACGGAGCAACCACCAGAGTTTTATGGAGAAGGTATCCACCATATCTTATAATCTCCTAAAATCTAGACTACCTTAAATAGTTGGAAGGAAAATCTTGTTCCACCTCCACCAATGTACACATTATGCTTGTTCTTTGGAATCCCACATGAATCGTGCAAAGATATTCTCAAGTTTCTTCAGGATAGCCTTAGAGGGATGCATGATCTGAAGAAGGTGTAATGGCATGGAGGAGAGTACTGACTTCAGCAAACCCCATATGATAAAAGTTGTGTAGCCCAACCTGATATCCTATTCCTAACCTTCTGGACAAGGTAATCATAAATGAAGTTCATCTTGCTCCCTTTAAGTAAGGGGACTCCCAGATAAGTAAAAGGCTATTCCTGGTGTCGAACTCCAGTCAAAATCTTCAATCGTCTGATTTGACTAATAGATGCCCGTTTGGGTAGTATAAGTCAACTCTTGTCCCTATTCACCACAGAAACCCCCTTATAATGCTCCAGACAACCAAGAATCCTCATGATAGATTATTTTGTATCGTTGGCGAATATGATCATATCATCAGCAAATGAAAGGTGTGAGACAAGAGTACTACGTCCATGTTGATAACATATACTATGATACTTCCAAAACCTCTGTGTGAATAAGCGTGAGAAGTAATCTACAGCTATGATGAACAACGATGGCGAGATAGGATCTCCCTGTCTGAGCCCTCGTGAGGAAGGAAAAAACCACATGGGTGGCCATTTAGGAATACAGAAAAATGACACTCTGAGATGCACAACCCGATCCTATCAATCCAAATTTAATTAAATCCAAAGGCCTATCAAACAGAATAAATGAAGCCCTAATCCATACGATCATATGCTTTAGCCATGTCTAGCTTCAGCATAGTGTTACCTCCTCGCACTTTATCATCCAAAGTATGAAGAAGCTCTCGAACCAATAGAACATTGTCCCTCATTAGGCGACCATATATGAATCCACTCTATTGAGGAGAGATAATGTGCGGAAATATTGTACTCAATCTAGTGTTCAAAAGCTTAGTTATAAGCTTATTAAACACTGCCTTGTATACATCATCCTGAATAATGTCCCAGCAATGTTGGGAGAATAGGGATGAGAATCTATCATGTCCAGCAGCATTGCCCGCATTTATACTAAACACTGCCTATCGATCTCATGAATCAAAGGGATACGGTTTAGTGCCAAATTATCATCCACTGTCAAAAGCCTGGGGATAATATTAGAACAAATAGGAAACAATTTTGTCTTCTCCATATTACTATATCTCTAGAGTCAATAATTTTATATGAGGAACTACTGAACTCAATCACTTGCTGCCGTTACTCCAACGACTGTGTAGGAGCAGATAGGAGATCTTGAAAGAATACAATAGCTGAAGTCTAAATGTCAGCAGGATTAGGTAAGGCTTCTACTGCCTGCGTCCTGATGGACATAATACGGGATGTGATCCGGCGTCCCTGAACCATCGCATGGAAATAATAAGTATTGTGATCTCCTTCACATACCCAATGTGAACTGGCATTTTGCTTCCACAAACCCTCTTCAATAGATAAGGTTCGATTCAAAACTACATATGCATGATGTAATAGGTCATGATGGTCCAGTGTACGGTCTCTATCATATACTGTCTCTGCCTCATCTACCCTATCCTCAGCATCTCGCACTCGTTGGAAAACATCTCGAAAAAACATGTCGATTCCACCAACACAGTCCCTATTTTAGCCTAAAGAACTTCTCCCAAAGAGTAGTCATCCCCATAAAATGAGTAGGGAGCGACCATTTCTGAGTGACAAAGGAAGAAAAATCATGATGGTTGGTCCAAACGTTAAGGAATTTGAAAGGTCTTGGCCCCAAATCATCATCAGAAACCCACTAAAGTAATAAAAACGAATAATTAGATTAAGTTTGATTCAAGTGCCTCACTGTAAGCTGTCGACAAAATGCTGCAGCTGTAGAATTAATGAGTACCCTATCTAGTCTCTTTTTGACTCAACCATTGGTCCAAGTATACCGATTTCCAAGGAAACCAGTGTCCTCTAAACCATAATTTAACATCATATCAGAGAAAGCAGTAGTGCCTCGATCATGAGTATTATGACCAGTGCGCTCACCATCATGAGTAGTAATGTTAAAGTCTTCCCCAACTAACCAATGATCGTCCATATCAAGGAAAATATGGTGAAGACTCCCATAAATCCCTCCTGATAGCCGCGTCACATGAAGTATAGACATGAGTCAAGTATATGGGACACGCTAGTCTGGGATCCTCAACTCTAACGTAAAGGAATAGGGAATGATCAACAATAAGAGTAACAGTAGTCCCCACCTTCTAAAAAAACTATATCTTGTCCGACACATTCTGTACTCCTATGTCAAAGCACATATATCATCCAATATATACAAATCTATGCTGAAGAATAAAATATTCCAGTATAACCAAGAGATGAACCTAATGAAACTGTATAAGTCTCTTCAGGCGTTGACGAGTAGTAACACCAGCTATACCTCTTGCATTCCAAATGATGGTACTCATCTGGATGTGCGTGAAGAGGTATACTGCGATCAACTTCTGGTCACCATCCTAGGAAGTGAAGTATCAGTGGTTTTCGAATTTCTTTTTTGACCAAATGGGACAAAACTATCCTCATCTGTCCTACCAACCATACCTTTCAAGTCATCAGTAGAAGATCGACAATATGAATCTTGTTGCTGAACTTCAATATGTGAAAAAATATCAGAATACGAGTGATTTGTAGATAAAAAAGCCTCTATATTCTGTTGACAATGTATAGATGTAACGGGCATATCAAAAAGAATCGAACCATATGGTCTCTCTAGTATATCTTCCAATAAAGGATCAAGGTATGTAGAGCTAATAATCGAAGTGGCATTGTTGATCAGGGCAGAAGATTGAGCTACGAATGAGCAACATATGTGGCAACATGAGAACTACGATTATCCACTCTAATGGGCGCAACTATAGACTGATCAGATGACATAGAAGTCATAATCTGTGGATCGATATTACTAATAACAGGTGCAGGGATAAAAGGAATATGAGCCAAATGTGGAACAAATGTTTGTGCTGTAGTAACTGTAGAGACCGAGATACTGGGAGCAATAGAGGTAGAGATCGGATGAGTTGAATGAGAAATCACATCTGATGTACTAGTTGTCTCTTATGATTGCTCTTAACCGACGTCCATCTCTACGAAGTGCAGTCATAACCTCATTCACTTTATCCCTATCCTTAGCTTGAACATGCCTATAAGTCTGGTCAACAACAAAAGGGGTCCTAGAAGGTAGTATAGTATGGCAACCTCTAGAACATCTCTCATCAGAATGGCCAAAGTGTCTACATTGAAAGCAAAAGTCTACCACCTTATCGTATATAATAGGCTGCCAATATCTTCCCATTTTCTCCATTTCAATCCAAACTCTATAAGAGAGTTTACACTCCAAATCAACCTCAATACAAACTCGCACCTCACTAGGTCATTGAAGATCCGAACTAGCTTCATCAATACGAACTAGGAGCCCAATAGCGTTATCGATGGCAAATAATGCACTCTTAGCCCAAAAATGAATAGGGAACAAAGGAAATGATACCCAAACTGGAGCAATATGAGCCTCATGCTTGGACTAAACCTGGGGGTTCACTTAAAAACTTTCATGGGACAGCCATCAATGTACTAAGTGGGTTTGAGGAATAATCGTGAATAATCATCCCATGCACCATATGAATGATAACATGTGCATTATCAATCATGCCAATCTCATAATCACTAATAAAACCAAAGCACATAAAATTTTCGCGTACCTTGATCATAGAGGGTTTGCAATGGACAAATTTACCAACAAGGGTAAACCTGTAATCCTTAGCCAAAAATTTCTCATCTGACTCTTCAAAAAATATAGTAGGCTCACCATGATGGATGTAAGGCTATTTAGAAATCAAACTATGATCTCTAGAGTCTTGAGGAGCACGAAGGATAGTAGCAAATGATTTCCTTTGACTCCTCTCATCTTGAGTCGCAATAGGTCTGTTATTGACAGCTGCAACACAGGATTGAAGAACCTGGGTGGTATCTGGAGCAGCGAAAGTATTAATATGTGGTCTGATCCCCATATTTTTTGCCTGCAAAGGTCGATTTTGAGGTTCTTTTACTAGAGAAGGGGCGACTAAATCAGTTATAAGCTTAATCCTTGATGGGAGCTCGAAATTGGCGGTGAGATTCGCCAAGCTTTTAATCAGAGGCACGGAAATTAGAGGGGCGATAGCATGAGCAGTAGACATTGGTGTTGGAACTATGTCAACTGGATGAAAATGGGAGTTGTTAGGTGGAAAATGTAGGTGGAAAAAGTGGAAAACAATCGCCTGGTGAACTTTTTTCACACGAGTTTGTACAAGAAACATTATAAAGAGATAATGCAAAAATTCAGATGTTAGAATATTTCATTTTAGTAATGATCAATTTAAAATTCTTTATATATATATAATTCAAACAAAAGGAAATTATTTAATTAAATTTGAATAAAAAAGTTTTGTTTACAATGAATATTTAACTAGAAAATCTTAAATAAAGATATATAATTAAATTTGAAAAAAAAATAAAGATTTGTTTATAATGAGTATTTAATTAAAGAATTTTAAATTAAAAAATTAAAAAGTAAAAAAAAAGAATCTACTAATTCGTTTAAAAAATATTTCATTTTAGCAATTATCAATTTCAAATTCTTTATTTAATTTTATATATAAAAATTCAAAGAAAGGAAATTATTAAAATTAAATAAAGAATATAAATATTATTTAATTAAATTTTATTGAAAAAAAAGTATTTTAAATTAAAAAAATTTAATCATTAAAAAAGGCAAACAATAAAAAATTGTGTAAAAAAAAAAGCTCATGGGTTGACTATTACGACTCAAAACAGTCGGATGACTATTTGGAAGTTTGACATCGGCCAAAACTGTAAACAGTCTCAACCTGACTATTAACATTCGGGTCAAGATTGTTTACCTATCTATCCACAACTTCAGACAGTCGTCGGAAATGGCGGTGATTTTCTACCTACAAATCCTTTGCCAAACACATACATTCACAATATTCTACTCAATCTACCTTATTAATGAAGGAAAACATGATAAATAACAACTTCAAATCATAAAAATTTCATGAACTTTGCAAAATAAAAAATCACTCTTAAATAAAAAAAAACTAACATTTTTCAAAATAATCACCGAGTTCTTTGTTGTTGTCGGTGTTCGGCAAACGTGATGTTGATAATTTTGACTGGATTCGACTGTTTGGGCCCACTTTCCACCAATTTCACGATTTTTTCATTTTTTTTCCTCTCTTTTGTTTGTCTTGTTTATTGGGGAAGGTGAGGGCAAATGTGGAAATTGTTATATTTTAACACTTTTTTTTTTAATATGGTCAAAGGCCACCTATTTCCTCAAGCTTCGTTAGGGTTGTAAATGGATTGTGGCTAATTGAAATGGATCTTGGGTTGTGATAATTGAAATCGATCTTAGGTTGTCGGTAATTGAATTGAATTGGATCGTGGTTTTGTGAATTGGATTGAGTCTTTTAATGGGTCGGATTCACTTTTTGCAACAGTTAATAAATGTTGCTAAAAGAAAAATATTTTTTTTTTTGTTTTGCAATAGTCGATAAACATTGCTAAATGTTATATATTAAATATTTCAACAACAGGCATTGAACGTTGCTAGTAAACTAGATTTTAACAACACTTAAAAAAGGTTGTAAAAAGTGACTTTTCACAATAGTCAATGAACGTTATAAAATGCTATATATTTAGAGTTTAGCAACTTGTACTGAACTTTGTTATAGAACCAAATTTTTATAATATTGCAAAAAATGAATAACATTAAAAAAACTTTGCAAAAGGTGAATTAGCCACATTAATTTAAAAAAATGTTGTCAAAACTCAATTATATTAATCAACGCCAACTTTTACTTATAAAAATATTGCAAAATGTGATTTTTTTTTTTTTTGTAGCAAAAAATATTTAAAATCAAATTTTGGAAATTAAAAAAAAAAAAAAATCTAGAGATTAGGAAAAAAAATCATATGGAACATTAAGACATAACCTGGATTTAAATTGCTGAAAAAATGAAGAACGATCTTAAACTCTTGAATCTTTTCACCTATTCATGAATAACCTTTTTGTGTTCTCTTCTTTTCCCCATACGAACAAAATTCCTGAATTTTTGTATGTTCATGTGTTTTTTTGCATCAAAAGCTTCTCCTTAAAAGATAGATAAAATTCTCCTGAATTTTTGTATGTTCATGTGTTTTTTTGCATACAAAGCTTCTCCTTAAAAGATAGATAAAAATTCCTTTTAATAACCCTCAAGATTAGGTTAAATCTCACGTACATGCAGAAATTTAATTCTTTTCTGTATCGTAAAACCACCTGATTGCATGGTTGTGATGGTTGCGATCACATGGTAATGACCTTGAACATGCTGGTGATAAAATCACTTGCCATCTCATTGATCAAGCTTTGCGATCACAAGGTTTGATCTAATTTCATCTTTATCAAGTTGGTCACTCGAATTGTCTTTAGTTCAGTTCTAGTCTTCCTTATTTGTATTGTGGGTCCTTCATATTTCAATTTTCACAATATAATCTTCATTATCCACAATCATCTGAAATTTATGTCTCAAGTTCTAAAAGTTTGCAATTTATTCATCAAACATTCACAATGTTGAATTTGACTATCGAAACTTGTGAACTTCCTCATGTTGATCTCTTAATTCAATCACGTGCAATCTAATTAGCTTTAGATTGCTTCGAATCAACTCCAAATTGGGCTCAAAATTGCCTTTATCCTCCAATGGCATTCGAGTTCGGGTTTCTCCTACAATTACCATAATTACAATAAATTACGTAGATATATGTTCAATTAATAATAATTTATCAAGTTTAAAAGTACGAACACCTATCAAATAGTTCAAAATCAAATGTGTGTTCATCTCGAGAAAGGTTATTTATTGAACGCACAAGCAAATTAAAATAAAGATCATTCAATAGGTAGCTTGCCATTTTAACATCCAGCATTGAAATTGCTCGAATAATTCATAAAAGGCTTATAAGTCATCCTACCATTTTTTTAAATACCCAATGCCCGATCGATGTGTATGTGTGCATAATCAATTTAATCACCATAAATCCTTAGGTTGGTTATATTCCCACCATCAATGGTTAATTTTTCTCTCTCTCCCCTAAGATGAACACCTCAAACTCATTTTTCAATTCTTCATTTGGGGTATTTATTCTAAAGTTTATTTCACAATACTTTTTTTATCGCTTAAGTTTGGTTGGGTTTAACCAATCAAAGCAACTATCTCGATCTGTGATGATTCTCCCTGAATTTGAGTGTCTCGACCATTAAACCTCAACTAGGCTAATCAACCTCACTAAAAATCTAGACCCCCAATTTAATTATCTAAAGCTTAGAAAGGAAGTAAAGTACTTTTCGATATTGTCACCGCTCGCATAAAAACACACTTATGTTATATATTTACATGTATCACTTGCGAGTAGCTATTTCGCTCAAGCATTTATAACATCAATATTGTTGGTGAAATTGTATAGTGGAATAGTTGTTTGTTTGATCAACAAAGTAATAGTTAAGTTTAATTCGCGGGGGCATTATTAAACTCTAGGAAATATAAGCAAAAAATGAAAGAAAGAAAAATGAAGAGAAAGTGAATAATGAAATTCGAGGCAAGTGATTAACACTTTCTCCTTAAGACAAAATTGTACATCAACGGTGCTAACGGATTATGACACTTGTTTTCCATGACATAATGGACACGACTTGTGGTATAAGCACTTCAAAGTACAAATAACAACGAACTCGAACGATATTTTTCCCTCTACAATAAAATGATTTTTGGAGAGGTTTTTCAAGAGTTTTTGATATAATGCTCAATGCAAATGATATGTGATGCATAATGGACGTCAAAATGATCATACTTATAGTAGAGGATAGGTTGTAAGTGAAGTGTCACCCCTCAAACTCAGCAACCTTTATGAAGGGAAATCTATTGTTGTCGCTAGCCTATCACTCGTCTCTCGCTCAAGCAACAATGACACCTGTTCTGCAGAATTTTTTTTGCTTGCTATCGATTGAGCGCTAGGAGAACGATGGAGTTAGGCAAATTTTCCGGCCAGTTTTTCCTCTTTTCTTTTCAATTTTGGACCGCAATTTCTCATTATCTGAAATTGCTTTTGAGATTACAAATATACCACAACGATCTACTTAACTAGTAGAATAAATCTGTATATTTATATTTGTAATTTGACTATCAGATCAAGTATAGATATTTGCCCGAAGTTGACACACGTCATTTTCCAAGTTTTATCTTAACCAAGATTTTCCAACAATCCCCCACATGAATGGAAATTAAAAATTGTTCAGGCTATGTGAAATTTTGATGCATTGTAGAGAGAGAATAGAAAAATATTGGATCATGTAAGGTAGCTTCCGGCTTCAAATCTTCCTCAATGAAATACTATTGGATTTACTTGTGTAATTGGCGAACGTGATGTTTTGAACCATTCAACCGTTTACACCAAGAAAATATTATTCACATAGATGTCTTTTATAAATCGTTCATGGTTCTCATGATTTGGTTTATTTCGGTCTTGGAACCATTTTTAGGTTTCATAAGTACTTTAGAAGATTTCAGCATTGAACAATTTTCGTTGAGGTGCCCCACCTCACACTTAACTTAATTGAGATATAGAAATTATTAAAAGTATATCTTAAACTTTAACATTATATGTAAAACACTTTAATTATCATGTGAATAAGTTAGGAAATGTTTTCCAAAGTGCTTCACTGAGTTTTCATAACTTAGTTGTTCCCTTGAACCAAGATCTTGGGATCTCCAGTCAATAAGGTAGGGCTACCATTACAAAGATTCTTATGTACTAGACTTAATTATATTTATTTCGATAGACAATGTACTTGATCTCTAGGTAAACCTTTCATAAGTGGATCCATTATGTTCTCCTTTGACTTCACATAATCTATGGACATGATACCATTTGAGATTATTTTGCTGAATGGTATTGTGTCTACGACGTATATGTCTAGACTTACCATTATATATACTACTTTGAGCCCTTTCAATAGCAGATTCACTATCACATGTATACTTATTGTAGGTACCAACTTAGGCAACATGGAATACCTTCCAAAGAGTTACGAAGCCATTCTACTTCTCCAACTTTGTAAAACAATAAACTTTGATTCCATCATTAATCGAGCTATAAACGTTTGCTATGTTGACTTCCATGATACAGCAGCTCCACCAATGGTAAATACATAAGCACTAGCAGAGTTTTTGGATATCAAATTCGCATCCCAATATCCTTCCATACCACGTAATAGTTGTGGATTTTGTGAAGTGTAATTCATATATTAAAGTATACTTCAAGTACCTATGAGCCCCTGTTAAATCCTTCCAATGATGATGACTTAGATTACTTGTGAATCTACTAAGTTTAATTACAACAAATGTTATGTCCAGTTGAGTGTAGTTTTTAATATACATTGGACTGTCTATAACCTTTGAATACTTCGGTTTTGGCACACATTCACCCCATATTTTTGACTAAGTGTAAACTTATATCAATAGGGGTTTTGGCGGGACTTTTCTCAAGTGCATTATACCTTTTAAGTATATCCTCAATGTAGTGAGATTGAAAAAGTATAATTTTTTCTGTTGTTCTAAAGATCTTAATCCTTAATATTACATCAGCCACACCGAGATCTTTCATGTCAAAATGTTTCGTTAACATTCTCTTGATATTTAGCATTATTTCGTGACTATTGGCCATTATCAACATCTCGTCTACGTATAGATATACAATCACATAGGCTTTCAGTGTATGTTTTATGTATATACACTTGTCACACTTGTTTATCTTAATCCATTAGACAACATCATTTTGTCAAACTTTTGATGCCATTGTTTAGGAGCTTATTTCAATCCATACAAGGCTTAACTAGTTTACAAACCTTTTGTTTGTGATTAAGAAATACGAACCCTTTGGGTTGTTCCATGTATATCTCATCTTCTAATTCACCATTTAGAAATGCGGTCTTTACATTCATTTGATGAATCTCAATGTTATGTAATGTGCGTTTGCAATTAACAACCTTATCGAAGTGATTCTAGTCATGGGTGAATAGGTATTTGTAGCACATCATTGGGTGTCAATTCCTCAGGGAAATGAAAAATTGCTCAAAGGATAAAAAAGTGAATGTTCTCTTAGAATGTAATAGAATATATTGCTTTAGTGAAGTTTAAATCAGAGTTTGAAATAACGAAATTAAAATCAATGTTTGGAATAGTAAAGTGCCGGAATTCCCTCAATTGGATTACGTCATTCAATATCAATTATTCATTCTTTTACTCAATTAGAGGTTTTCATCCCAACTCTATAACTGGGAGATATATCGTTGGAAATTAATTTATTTCAATTGTAATCCTAGAATCTAGATTTCCTATAGCACGTTCCCACGTTTTTCATTGGAATAAGATTAAGAAACGACCATATACATCAAGCAAAAGGCAATAATTAATCACACCAATAATATAAATTTGAGAGTAAAATTCAACAAATACTTCAATTATTCAATAGAAAGAGCATGACTAGATCCGTGAAGAATTTAATAAAAGATAAATCAATCTCAAACAAATTCATGTAGGAAAAGTCTAAGTCATAAAATTATTCAACAAGGAAAGATCAAATTACATGAATAAAGGATGTGAAATCTCCAAACCCAATGAGTTCATTCCTAGCTTCACCAAGAATGTTAGTTCTTCACGGAACTTTTGAGCAAAAACTAGAGAAAAATATGTATGGAGGCATTTGCCTTCGTTCTTGTACGTTCTAGGGTGAAGTATCGTGAAAGAAGTTGGTTTCCATAAGAATTTAACGTAAATTAGGAAACTGAGACTCGCGTAAAAAAACTACTACTATGCGATTGCCTAGTAGTAAGTGTTGCGGTCGCATAGAAGTCCTGAGTTGGGTGCTAGATTTCTCTAAAGGGGCACATACGAACGCATAAGAGATTAGGCTATGCGACCGCATAGCTTATCCCAATCTCAGAATTGTTACGTTTTGGTCGTTGAACTTCGTTCATCATTTTGTAACTTCTTTCCCTGCTTCTTCTTCTTCCCATACTTAATTTCTTAGCCTAATTTGACCTCATCATCTTCATACCTTGTTTTTTTTCCTTTTGAGTCATCTTTTGGATATTTGCAATTTGGTCCATTTTTCACTCGTTTCTACTTAAAATCAATTACCCCTCAAAATCAAAAACCCATTACCTCTACACTTCAAATTCCTTCAAAATTCAAACTTCCATCACTACATTCCAAAATCCCCTAAAATATTCGAAACCCTAGCTTTTTATTCCTCCTTATACTTCTTTAATTCTTTCTTACTTCATCAATTTTCTACAATTTCAGGGTCCAAAAGAGATGGTAGAAGACACAAGAGCACTTTGAGACGGTCTCCATGACATTTATCCGACAAAGAATTTGACATGGAAACCCGATGTGCAGTCAACCCTTTTGAAAAATTCCCCATTTTATTAGGTAAAAATGTTGACTTTGTCGACTTTACTATTGAAGCACCCACATTTTATATAGAAGAGTATTTTGAAAACATGGGGTGGGTGTCTATTGCTACTTTAGAAGAACATGCATATCTCGTCTTAAGAAAGAATTTTATAAAAGCATGGTTATTACTCCTTGTTCAAATGAGATTTCGTGTTTACTTAAAAATGTGCATATCACCATCAACAAAGCTCTCATTTGTGATATTCTCGAGCTTGAAACGTGTGATATTCAAATTTTTCTTCATAAAACTCATCCCACTTTAGAAGGGTATGACCCTTTCGAGGCATGTCATCGAGTAACCAAGAAGAATATTAAAAACATCACAAAACTTAGTGCAAACAATTAACCCTTCCATGTGAAGTTTTACAAAATATCATTACACATGTTATTCTTTCTCGAAAAGGTCATCGAGATGAGGTAACCTATTTTGATTTTCTTATTCTCGATTTCTTTCTTGTCACGCAAAAACTAAAATTTTCAACTATTGCATTAGGTCTCATGAAGCTTGTTCATTCCATGCGTGATGTTATAGCTTTAACTTACGGAATGGAATACTTACGATTTTTTTTTAAAAAATATTTTGATATTCAGCTAAAAGATGAAAATTTTATTAAATCTCACCCTACCAACACCATCAATATTTGAACCCTTAAGTAGATAAAAATAGTAAAAGAACATGATCAATGGGTAGCACACACAAAAGGGTTTGACTCCACCTCAGGTCCATCGACTCTACCGTTCGAGGATGATGAGGATGATGATGATATACCGTAAGTTCCAAATCCTCTTCATGATATTCTAGCCTCTAGTGTTCCTTTTTCTTTATGCGGAGGCTTCACATTTACCGAGGATCACTACAATCTTCTTACCGATCGTATATATTCCCTTACATCATCATTTGATGGCCTTGGTAGAATGCTTTGGCAGTTGCAGGTTTAGCAGGCTGCCATACAATCCCAACAAGACACCATTCAAGCACAACAAGCGGCGATGCAGGCTCAGCAAAATGCCTTCTCTGCTCACTTCTATGCCCATTTTTCTCCACCTCCTCCTCCGGAGCTATAGTCATAGCTTTTGTAGTTACATTTCTATACTTTAGTTATTTCATTATGTTTTGATGTTTTGAATACAATTTTGTTTTATCTCGCTTATTTTTATGTTTTGGATATCATATTTCTTTGAATGCTCTTACCTATGCCTATGATTATTTCTCCTTCTATGTTTTGTCTTGTGCTTGCTGCTTATGCCAAAATGGGGAAATGGAGTGAGATGATTATGCATATTTTAATTTAAAAACATAATATGCTTGGAGTATATGAAAAGGGGCAAGTAGGGAAAATTATTTATATGCTTTGAATGTATGGTTATCAATTTATAAAAGATAGGGGAAATAATTATATGATAAACATATAATATATATTCCTTCATCAACATCATATCAATTGTTCAATCTTACACTGCAAATCATCTTGTTTATCATAATAAAAAATGGGAAAATTGTTGACCTATGGTTGATCTCATATTTTGATTATAACAAACAAATTGTTTTATCTCTAGAAATTGAATTCGAGACTTCATAAGTATTATCACCAAATTAATCAATTGAAGACAAAATGATTGCTACCAAAGTACTCGCAATTTTCAATCAAAGAAAATAGAAATGGAAGCCGAGCGTTCACGTCAAATCAATTGGAGACAAGAACAAATCAAGCATTCACGTCGGATCAAGTATTCTTTGAAGATTCTAAATTTAGATGACTTGGATTCATATCACTAGAAGTTCAAAAGTTGGATTTTTATGCATGAGATAATAATTTCCACTTGATTTTTAATTTTTTTTACAAGTATCATTTATCTTGAGAAATTAAGTGAAAATATCTTTCAAAAGCTTACATTTTTCTAAATAAATCAAGAACGAAAAAATTCAGGAAGTTTGTCCAAGCAGATGTCCGATTCGTCCAACGGTAGAATTTTTAACTGTTTTAAATTCGACGCACAATGGCTAGTTTGGTTGTTTGGTTCAGTAAGCGAATGTCCGATGGGTTGTCCGACTGGTTAGAAATTTTGGTATTTTAACTGCTATAAATTCAACTTCACTTTACATTCAATACAACACTAGCAAGAGCATTTATGTGAAATACTCTTGAGCAAAGTTATATTGATTTATCTTTATCAAATCATTTACTTTGAAAAACTTTTGATTGAATTAACTTTTGAAAATCATTATACTCATCAATTGTTTTCTCACCTAACACTTGAGCTTCATTCATTCATTGCTATAAATTAAAATGTTAGCCTATTTCTCTCTTTGTACTTAATTTGATCATATCATTTAATAAGAGAGAAATTCTGAATTGTAAAATCAACTCTCATTTAAATTCGTGGGGTCGTGTTGATGTTCTGTACAACTCAATATTATATAAGGATCGATACTCTTTGTTTGTAAGTCACTAAAGGGTTGGATTATCCAACAAGTCAATCAACATAGTGAAAAGGCCTTGCTCATGTATGATATGCCACCTCAACTACAAGATGCTTATGATTGGAGAAGGGAGTAAGGGTGATGAATCAGTTCATTAGTCTCGTGAGCAGCCATGATAGAAAGATGTAGCTAAGGCTGATATTATAGCTAATAGGATTGCTACAACCATTGTTTCTGCTCTACGCAATTTTGATAAAGATCATTGTATTGAGCGAGCAACCAATAGGAGCTAAGGTATTCATCGGCACGGTTGATCCAGCAGAAGCCGAATCTTGGCTGGTAAAGATTGAGAGAGTATTTGATGTTATGCGTTGTCTAGGTAATCGAAAAGTATGTCTTCCTACATTTTTGTTAGAAGGATGTACATATAATTGGTGGAAATATGTACAGAATAAATATATTGATCCTTTTGTGATCACTTGGAATGATTTAAGAGATAAATTTAATGAGTATTACTGCCTTTGTTCCTATAAAAATGATAAACATAATGAATTTTTGAGGTTAGTGCAAACTTCTTCAGTGGCGGAGTATCAGAAAAAGTTTATAGAATTGTCAAAGTATGCTGCAGCCCTTGTAGCTGATGAAGATAAGTCCAAGAGGTTTGAGAGTTGAAAGCTAATTTGATTCCACTTGATATTCATGATTTTGATGTTATACTGGGCATGAATTTCTTAGCAACAAATCATGCTTCAATTGATTGTTTCTGCAAGCAGGTGGTGTTCAGAAGGCTAGGAGAGGCTGAAATTGTTCTTAGTAGTGAACGAAGAATATTATCTTCATGTGTCATATTAGCACTTGATACTGGCAGATTGCTTAAAAAAGGTTGCCAAGCTTATTTGGCCCATGTGATTGACACCCACATTACTAAGTTGAAACTTGAAAATATACAAGTGGTAAGAGATTTTCTTGAAGTTTTTCCTGAAGATCTTCCAGGACTACCTCCAAAAAGGGAAATTGAGTTTACCATTGATTTAGTCCCAAGGACTACCCCTATTTCACAAACGCCTTACAGAATGGCTCTAGTCGAGCTAAAGGAATTGAAAGTTCAGTTACAAGATTTAGTTGATAGGGGTTTCGTTAGACCCAGTACATCTCCTTGGGGAGTGCTAGTGTTATTTGTGAAAAAGAAGGATGACACGATGAGATTGTGTATTGATTACAGATAGTTGAATAAAGTTACTATTTGTAATAAGTACCCTTTGCCTCATATAGATGATTTGTTTGACCAACTTCGAGCTACCACAGTATTTTCTAAGGTTGATTTAAGTTCAGGGTACCATCAACTCAAAATTAGGGATGTTGATGTATAGAAAACTGCTTTTAGGTCCCGATATGGCCACTATAAGTTTCTGGTGATGCCATTTGGGTTGACTAATGCCCCATCAGCATTTATGGATCTGATGAATAGGGTGCTTCACCCATATTTAGACAAATTTATGATTTTTTATTGATGATATATTGGTTTATTCTCGCAGTCGTGATGAGCATGCTAAGCACTTGAGGATAATTTTACAGACTCTGCGAGATAAGCATTTGTATGCTAAGTTCATCAAATGTGAATTTTGGCTGGATAAAGTTTTGTTTCTGGGCCATGTTATCTCAACAGAAGACATCTACGTAGATCTTGTAAAAATTGAGGTTATGATGAAATGGGAACTCCATACTAATGTTACAGAAGTACGGAGTTTGCTTGGGCTAGCAAGTTATTATCGTCGGTTTGTAGATGATTTTTCTAAAATTGTTCTTTCTCTAACTAGTTTAACTCGTAAGAACTCCAAATTTGTGTGGACTAAAGAATGTGAAAAGAGTTTCCAAGACTTGAAGAAGAGATTAGTTTCTGCTCCTATATTTACTCTTCCATTTCCTGGCGAAAAGTTTGTGATTTATAGTGATGCTTCACGTCGGACTAGGTTGTGTTTTAATGCAGAATGAGTTAAACTACCCAACACATGATTTGGAGTTAGTTGTAGTAGTGTTAGTACTAAAGATTTGGAGGCATTATCTTTATGGTGAGAAATGTCAAATATTTACTGATCATAAAAGTTTGAAGTATATCTTTGATGAGAAAGAATTGAATTTGAGACAAAGAAGATGGTTGGAGTTGATAAAGGATTATAATTGCAAAATTGACTACCATTTGGGGAAAGCTAATATAGTTGCACATGCCCCCAGTAGAAAGACTAGTTCACAATCTTCATCCATTGCAGTATGTGCTTCTTTGATTTGTGAGTTAAGAAGGTTGCATGCTCAATTGTCAGCTACTACTTCAGGGGCCGTATTAGCTCATTTTCAGGGAAGCCTTACTTCGATTGATAAGGTTATAGAAGCTCAATCTCAAGACTTGACATTAAGAATGTTGAAAGCAGAAGTGAGTGTGGGGTTAAGAACATATTACATGATAAGAGATGATGGTGCATTGACTTTGGGTAATAGAGTATGCGTTCCAGATATTCCAAAATTGAAGAAGGAGATTCTAGAAGAGGAACATAGTTTTGCTTATGCTATGCATCCAGGTAGTATTAAAATGTATCACACATTGATAGATCATTACTAGTGGCTGGGTATGAAAAGAGAGATATGTGATTTTGTATCCAAATGTCTTATCTGTAAGCAAGTAAAGCCAGTTCATTAAAAAACAGGACTTTTATAGTCATTGCCTATTCCGGAATAGAAGTGGGAGCACATTACTATAGACTTTTTATTTGGTTTTCCTCGTACTCAGAATGGTCATGATGGTGTTTAGGTTATTGTAGATCGTTTAACCAAGACTTCCAGGTTCCTACTGACCAAGGCTACTTATTCTTTAAATAAGTTGGCAAAGTTGTATACGGACGAGATAGTGAGCTTATATGGTACTCCATTATCTATTGTATCAGATAGGGATCCTCGATTTGCATCCAAATTTTGGCCTAGTTTGTAGGAAGCATTGGGCACTAAATTACATTTCAGTACAACTTTTCACCACCAGACAGATGGCCAGTCAAAGAACACTATATAGACTCTTGAGAATTGTTGATGGCTTGTGTTTTAGAGTTCAAAGGTAACTGTGATACTCATTTGTCTTTAATAGAGTTTGCTTACAATAATAGTTACCACTCCAATATAGAAATGGCTCTTTCTGAAGCTTTATACGATAGAAAGTGCAAACACCAGTGTGTTGGGATGAAGCTAGTGAAAGGAAGTTAGTAGCCCCTGAATTGATTCAAATGACTTTAGATAGGCGTATGAAAGATCTCGAATTTGCAGTTGGAGATAAAGTATTTTTGAAATTTTTACCTTGGAAATGAGCGTTGAGATTTGGCAAACGAGGAAAGTTGAGTCCACAATATATTGGACCTTATTAGGTTACTGAATGGATTAGCCCAGCTGCATATCGATTAGATTTGCCCGATGAATTATCCAGGATCCAAGATGTTTTCCGCTTTGCAAATACATAGCAGATGCTTCTCATGTGCTAGAGTCTCAACCAATCCAGTTGAAAGAGAATTTGACTTATATAGAAGAGCCAATGAGCATTCTTAACAAAAAGGTGCAAATTCAATGAAACAAATCAGTTTTACTTGTCAAGGTATTTTGGAAGAATCAAATGATAGAAGAGGCTACATGGGAAAATGAGGATAAGATGTATGGACAATACCCTCATCTATTCATGGATTAGCCAAATGTCCATCAAATTTTGAGGACGAAATTCTTTAAGGAGGTAAGATTGTTACAAATCCATTTTAATTAGTTAAAGTCAAGGGTTGAATTGTCAAAGTCAAGGTCAAATAAGGACTTAATTGGAATAAATTACTTTCTTGGGGTTTATTTTATAATTGCAATAATGGAGGGTTTTAAATGAATTAAATTTAAAATTTTAGGACTTACTTATTTAACATTGGAACTTGAGGGACTTCCTTGCAAAAAGGTCCACTATCTAGATATTTCCAAACCATTTCTCATTTGTGCTACAAACACGCACATAGTAAGCCAGAGAAGAAAGAAACCGAGAAAGGAAAGAAAAGAGAAACGGAAAAGAAAGGAAAAAGAGAAGGAGAGAAGAGAGGAAAGAAAAAATAGAAGAATAAGAAGAAGATTGGCATTATAAGTTTGAATTTCATTTTTTTAATTCTCGCTATTTTCTTAGAAGTGGAGAAATATTTTGTTAGATTTCTAAGGTTTTAACTTGGTACGAAAGTTTTTATTTTAGGGAAATGGTTATGATTTATAGTTCAAGCTTCTTGAGTGGTTAGCTTCCAAGTGAACCAATGTAAGAAATGCTATTTTTGAGCAAACCCTAGGATTTTTAAATGGATGCTTGAATAACTATTGTAGTGAGATTTATAGTGTTGATGAAATACTTACAAGAAAGCATGATATGGAACAATATGTATATTAAACTAGTTGTGGTGTTAGTTACTACTTTTACTAGATTGAAGTGGATATTTGCATTTATTATTGGATTTAAGGTTATGTTGATGTATTGGTTATTAGTAAATGAACTAGAAAGTGTAATTAGTCCCACTTGATTAAAAGAATAATTTATGACATTTATTCAAGTATCGAGAAATTTAGTTGAAGTATTATAACATTACATATTAGAGGTTTATTGACTTAATAGTGGTTGAATTAGTTATCTTGTATGATATTCCAGGTGGTGACGCAGAGATTGGAAAAGTTTACCGATCATCTTAGACTGTAGCTTGTTTTGAGTGAGTGGAAAATTTTATTTTTCAGAAATAAATATTTATCAAATTTATATCATATCAGAAAGTTAATTATTTCGTATACTTGGTTTAACATCATGATTTTTAGAATCAAACAAATTTTATAGTCGATTCTTTTAAAGTTCAATTCTGTTCATTGAAATAATTTCTCTAGCATGTTTTATTCATATTACATATTTTAGTACATTTAAAGTTATTTTAAAAACCACCAGAAAGTACCCAGGTGATGTTACCCCAGTTTACACTGGTGTGAATGTGTTTCCACAGTGTATGATATCATATTGTTATTTTACTCAATTGCACTGGTGTGAATGTGTTTCCACAGTGTATGATCAAATAGGGTGATTTCACCCGCTTTGCACTATTGTGAATGTGTTTACTAGTGTATGACTATATTATAGCTCTGCACGCGTATGATCAGAATTACAGAATGGAATAGCTTTGCTATGTATATTGGTACTAATCGATACATGAGTAAGGTTATTCAGGGTACCTTTTTGGTGTGATATTCAGTATTTTCTACAGCTTATTGGATTTATGAATATAGAATTCAGATTATTCAAATTTTCAGTACAAAGTATTAGCTTATAGTATTGAACAATAGAAGATTTTAGAGATTTTCATATATATTTAGATTAATTAAATTTGTTATACTTTATAGATACTTATTTAGAATGAAGAACGAATGATTTGATGATGTAGTCATGTTTCAACTTTTAAGAGTATTATTAGATTTCAGCTTTCTCAAAGTTCCAAAAGAGTATGAATTTTCAGAAAATATGCATAAATGGAAGAAAAATATTCTTATTAATAAAATATTCACTCACTGAGTTACAAGCTCATATATTTTGTCAACTTATTTATTATCAGATAGTAGCTGAGTTGAGCAGCATTGGAACCTACTGATCCACCGAGTAGAGCCACATTTTATCTTTAATCGTATGATTCCTTTTGTTAATTTACATAGTTCATATTTCTGTTGGGATACATGCATGTGTTGTCAAAAAGTTAAAGTTGTAATTCATGTATCCATATAATGGGCTCATTGCATATTGGGCATTTTAAGTACATTTGGGACTTTTGTTTGTAAAGTATTGGTAAAAGTCAACTTTTCGATATTGTATTGTGAATATTTAAGTTGCGAAGTGCTGGCGTGCTCTGTTTTAAATTATATGTTCTAGTTTGAGAATATTGATTGTTATTTTAGGTGATTTAGTCCATATTACAGGGGAAACTCTGTCAGATTTTTTATAAAAGTGTGTCACAGTTTAAACAAGTTATAGTCGCCTTGGTGGTGGGTCCGGTACTTAGCGGTATCGACCATCGACGTACGACACATGTCAGGTCCATTAGGGTGACTTTGGGACGGGTCATCTCAATAAGTACCTAAACCTTTCTTTGGGAAATTTGTGTGCATTGTATTATATTACTATTGGTGGTTGGATTTGGAAGAAGTGGTAGTTATTTTGTGGTTTTTTGTAGATCATGGTTTAATTGGCTTGTTTGGAGCAAATTGGTGATCTTAGGATTGTGAATTGTGGAGGTATACATTGGTGCTCTCTATGTGTTTGTAAAAAGAACAAGGTCAAGTGTATAGTTAGTTTTAGAACTTGAGTGTTACATTTGGGAATTATTTGAATTGTAGGTTGGTTTTGGAGTGTTGTTCGGGTTGAGTGATTGAGATTAAGTTTGTTGAACATAGTAGCCAATGCATCTTAAACGAATGTGAAATACGACATTATCTCCCTCCTTATTTGATAGGAGCAAATTCACTACTGTCGAGGCCTTCGAAAGATATTATTGCACAAGAATTGTATTCCTAAACTAGGTTTTGAAAATTTCATGATGAAGCGAATTGAACATCGGGGGTGGAGATTGTTTTCCAAACAGCCATGACCAATACTAGTTCCTGTAGTCAGGGAATTTTACACAAATGCTACAGAACGCAAGAGACTTCAGAGTAGTTGTGATGTATAAATGGATTCCTTTTGATAGATCTTCTATCAATATGTTCTACAATCTTTCGGATGTGGATTACGATAATTATTATAAGCTTCGTGAAAAAGGAGTTGAACCCGAAAAAATACTTAGAGTCTTTGCTAAACCTGGAAATTCCTGGAAATGGTCGAAGATCGATGTTATCAATTTTCTTACTTTAGGTATGATTGTAGAGTGTAAGACTTGACATCACTTCATATCTACCAACTTCTACTGAGCAACAATTTAAGTGAAGTGACCAAGGAGCATGTAATAGTAAATTATTCTATTTAGTGTCGTTGATGATTGATGTTGGGAAGGTTATTCTAAAAAACATCATACATACTCTGAGAGGGTTGACCACTGGCGGTCTAGGGTACCCCATGTTGATCTATGAGCTTTGCCTAAAGGGTGGTGTTGTAGTACACCTTGTACACCTAAAAACAGCCCTCACAGGGGATCGAACGTGGAAGTTTATAAGTCGGCCTAGCTCTAACAGTGCAACATCCCTTGTACTGGAGGAACGACTTTCCCAATCACGTCAACCTCTTTGAGTTAGTGATCCTAACACTGGCTTTGCTGCCCAGCTTCATGTAATATAATTATATATGAATTTGATGCAAATTACAATGTATGAGTTGTTCCATTATCAAAACAAACTCAACACAGTTCTGGCTTTGATATACTTCGATAGGACATTCCATCAACTGCCTTTACTGCTTGTTCATACATCGAAACAAGATCTGCCTCACCACGGCACAGACAACAACGAAGACAATAAATGTTTTGAATCAAGTAAGTTTTTCTCATTTTTCTTTAATTTCAGATTGGGGACAATATTGAGTTTAAGTTTAGGGAGAGATAACATTAATTGCTAAATTTATTTAGTCACTTAATTTCTTATGAGTAATTTGCTTATTTGTTTAATTGTGTGATTTAAAAAAAAAGATTACATGCTTGTATGAGTTAGATAGCATTGTCAACCATGATAACTATGAGAGCATGTATTAGTTTATGGATTGTGAATGAGTTATGTGCTTTATCTGAATTGTTTTGTTTATCTATGTTTAGGTAGCACTATTTATGCACAATAATTGAGCATAACGTCGTACAGAAATAGGTTGATTGATACGCATAGGTTGAATAGAGAACTTAGTTACTGAATCTGATAACCTATGATTCACTACATCCTTAAACCTTAAATATTTATAATATGGGGTGTTCTAGCCGGTAAAAGAGATGATTTAGACTTGTGGTGATTCCGTGCATGTTGAAAAATATTATTGTGGAGTTTGTTTAACTATCAAGTATGAACTAGGTGATAACCAAATGTTAGGGATCTAACCCCTATTACTTATGCTTTTCTTTTAAGGAAAATAAGCATTGCAATTATTTAATATATGCCTCACATGGGCACCTTTTTGACTTGAGTTTGTAAGACCGTAGGATATCTTGAAACCTGGTACCCAAATTACAGTTGTGTAAGGAATTGATAATTGAAACTAAAATTTAGAATTACACCTCGGCGATGGAATGGAAGAAAATAAGTTTGGGGTTGTGTGAATCTCACAAGAGATGAAAGGAGATAATTGACCATTGAGTGTTAGAAATTGAACCAACATGTGAATGTTTGGCGTAATATTTGATTCTTCACATACCCATTTTGCATATGGATAAGTGGAAGTTTGGCTTGTGCATTCTGATTTTGAAGCCATTCATAAATGTGATATAAAGTTCTCAATACATAGCCAATAGGACAAGCTATCTGACTAAGTTGTTTGTGTCATTTCCCTTATTATTTTCTTTTGTTTTTTCTTTGTTTTTGCTCAATGATTAACAAGTTATTAAGTTTGGGGATATTTGATAAGTGTGTTTTACTTGTGCATTTTATGCTAATTTAACTTGATAATTGGCTAGATCTTATGAGTATAGAACTTTTTAAATATGTTTGTTAGTATTGTTTTATATGTTTGGTGAGGTGATGTAAATGGTGCCAAAGTGAAGAAACAAGCAAAAAGAAGAAAACGAGACAACAAAGCACCCAGGTGCCGCAACAACCAAGAAGAAGCATAATAAAAACAGCATTATGGTGCTTAGGCGCCATTCACACAACCAACGCGACGGCTTCGGCGCTACTAAGCCAATGCCTAGGCGTTGTGCCATCAATGTGCATTTTTACTTTTTCTTAGATTTATAATTTTTTTAAGATAAAGAAATATAATTAAATAAATTTAATTGTCTTTATTCAAATATAGGTTAGAAATAGTTAAATCAATCATTAACTAGTAGTCCTCTTAGGAGAGATGTCTTCACCAGCTACCATCTAATATGACTTGATATAATGCACTTGCTGAAATTGATGATGGTTACTTGCCAGTGGGATTGTTTATTCCACCAGTTCTTAGCATACATGACTTTCTCTTAGGAAAATTATGGAAATCACCTCTACTGGGCTTTCAAGTACATGGTGTGAACACGGCCTAGATGAGTTCGACCTGTGAAAATTGTGGGACTACGCACTATACTAAGAGTTGCTCAAGAAGAACAAAAGAAATTTTTCCAAGATGATCCAAGCCCGCGCGCAGTTAAGAGATTCACCTCTATCGGGTTTTTTAAGTAGATGGTGAAAATGCAAACTAGATAAGTCCAGCTTGTAAAAATTGTGGGGATGGTAATTTATATTGACAATTTTATGTTATTGACCACTCCAGATGAACTTGAGAAATTTCTCCAACATGATTCACATAAAAAAATGATGAAAAAAATATATTTCTAGGCAATATCATCGACATGCAAAGATTTGAAAGGATGAGAGCCCACATAAGTCCAACTTGTGAAAACTACGAGGCTGTTCATTACAATGAGAATTGATGGCATTCAAGATGAACATGAAAAAAAAAAATTCAGGATGATCTGTGACCGTAGTACAATTCATATTCGCAAACATACAACTTGGGATAGGAGAAACACCCAAATTTCTGTTGGTAGGAAAATCAAAATAGTGGTAATGCTACTAATCCTCAGCAAGAAATGTAGACATCTCATAAAACTTTCTTGTATAATTGCCCAAGACATTGGATGCTAGACTGATTCAACTTGTGGAAATAACAACTAAAGAAAAAGAGCATGTAGAGGAAGAAAAATTAATCATAATGAGCAAACGAAGCAACGACAATTATTGAATTTAAAAAATTATCATGCAATGCTCCGATTTCAAATCAAGGGTCGTAACTGTTATGCTCATACTTAAAATCTTGGTAAATTTATAAATGACATGAAGGTAAGATAACATATTCGCATCATAACATTCTACCACATGATAAGTCTTGACATAACCAAAAGAGGTGTCGAAGATAATATAACCACACATTCTTCTCGATCACCCATAAGTATTTATTGCCATTGGTTGATTTCTTCCTTTTATTTCCATTGGTTGATTTCTTCCTTCAAGACTCGACTAACTTAAAGAATTTTCACTTCATTGCCTACAAAAGTCATAATACGATTTATGAGCAATGATGAGGATTTCTTATTTTTATATTATTAAGGTTCCCTCCCATCAATATTGTTGTAAACATGCACCCAAATTGAAATACGGTGCTACTATGAACATAGGGTGTACATTTGGGTACAAATACGGGGCACCTTCGGCCCATTCTAGGAAGAGCTTTTGCTTCCACTAGGTGAGCCTTTGGTCCATGGACTTGTGACCACGAACTTTAGGGATCTCACTCCTAATGTACAACATATCGAGAGATCTCCAACAATCATGTCTTTTAGTTTACATATATAAAAGTTTATAGCAAGAGTGAACAAAGTATAACACATGGCATGCATCGAATAACTCAAGTGAATCAAATCTTGCATGTTGTCTCTATAATCTCTTTGGCACCAATCATCGAATACTTGTAGAGTGCAAGTAGTCTAATTTTTTTTTTTGACACAAATTATCAAACACCTATAGAGTGTTTGTAGTTAAATAATCTTCCGAGCATAAACCGTCAAACACGTATGGGATGCATGTTATCTCGCTAATCTTTTAGGCACACTCATCTTATACCTTTAGGGATATTGCATTTGAACTTTAATGAGAAAGATATTTGAAATAAATGCAGCAGAAGACACAGATCATTGGAACAAGAGAAACAATAAAAGTTGGATGCAAATTTTCTTTGTAATTTTCTATTGACCTCTTACAAGAGAGGAGACAACTCTGCAATTAAAAAAATAGAGTGGCTATTTTGTCAAAAATGGAATGTACTGGAATGAAATAGAGTAGCTGTATTATTGGTTCCATAGCTATTATGTTTTAGTCCGTATTTTTATATGTAATCCCAGAATTCCAAGATAAAGATCTGTTAGAATAGATATATAGAGATCTATTAGAATAGAAATAAATAGCCCTCACCTTGTATATTCAGTATTCAACATTTGTAACCATTTTCTCTCCCCTTTTTTTGATATGGTATCCGAGCGAGAATTTTAAATCTCTAATGATCCTGATTCTCCATCCATTCAACCAACGCATATTAACCACCATCATGACTGATTCAGGTGATGAAACTCTAAAGCCAATCGACCCACTCAACTTCAAGGAAGATCCAGCTTCCAACCCACTCTTCCTTCACCATGGAGAGAGTCCTGGACTGATATTGGTCTCACAACCTCTTACCCCTTAGAACTATCATGCTTGGAGCAGAGCCATGTATGTGGCCTTGTCAACCAAAAACGAGTTGAGTTTTGTGGATGGCACAGTTAAGCAACCAACTGAAACAAGCTCTCAATACTCTCAATGGAAAAGATGCAATCACATGATTTTATCATGGATCACAAATAGCCTATCACCTGAAATAGCTGGATATGTGATGTATTCAGATTCTGCAGCACAAGTATGGGCAGAACTGAAGAAACGATTCACCAAGTCAAGCAATAATCGCATCTTCTTGCTAGAGCAACAACTGACAACCACAAAACAAGAAAAAAAACCAGTTAGTGTTTATTTCTCCAAAATGAAACTGATATGGGAAGAGATCTCCAGATATGATGATCATTTTACTTGCTCTGCAACTGACTGTGGTGCCATTAACATCATCAACAAGAGGTAGGAGAAAATATATACAATGCAATTCTTGATGGGCCTAGATGATATCTATACCGGATTAAGAAATCAAATCCTCTTTAAGGATCCATTGCCATCACTTGATAGCATCTTCAACTTGGTACTGTAAGAAGAATCCAACCATGAGCTAACTAAAAGCACTCAAAAGGTCCCTGAGATCTCGACTATGCTTGCATATGGAGGAAAATCTTATGGACCAATGGGAACAGTCAAAGAAAACCAGAAGGGAAGGACCAGATCTCTTCCATCAAAGAATAAAGCACAGTGTAGCAAATATGGGTAGACAAACCATACCGTGGACATATGCTGGGAAATTCATGGATATCCTCCCAATCACAAGCTCCACAAACCACCGTTTGGTTCTAAGGATTACAAGGCTGTAAATTTGATGGCCACTGAAGATGACTCAAGGAGTTCTTACACTCTTGGTGTTTCTTAGGAGCAGATACAGAAGCTCATTGCACTCCTTCAAGGTCAGAATTCCAACACCATAAAATCCAACACAGAACTCTTAGGTAACCATCCTTCAAGCACCTCAGGGAATCTCAAAAGAACTTCATCAGTTGTCTCTAAACACTGTTTGAGTTGCACAAATATCTCTAATGAACTATATACATGGATCTTAGATTCAGGAGCCACAGACCACATAGTTAGTTCTTTGGATCTATTAACACATAAAAGAGCCATCAAAAGTACTTCAGTAAGACTGCCAAATGGGACATCCATACCCATCACTCACATAAGAACTGTAGTCATCTCACCTACCCTCACTCTCACAGATGTTCCCTATGTTCCACTCTTCAACTTTAATCTTATTTCCACAAGTAAATAAACCAAAGATCTGAATTGTCATTGTGTTTTCCTTGCTGGTTATTGTTACATACATGAACTGGTAACCAAGAAGATGATTGGAGTTGCTAAGGAAGTCCAAGGTCTCTACCATCTGCAATTGGATCAGCCCCGAACCAATCATTTTGTTGCCCCATTGAACTCTATTTTGACAGCTAAGCTTTGGCATCTTAGAACAGAACATCCCTCTGACCAAAGAATGAATTTACTACATAACATTGACTCTAGTATTCCTAGGTTTAATGCAAAGATTTTTTGTGATACTTGCCATATGGGAAAACATACCAGATTACCGTATCCTTCTAGGCACCATTTTGTAGAAGCTGTTTTTGATTTAATACACCTTGATAGTTGGGGCCCTTTTTTCTGTTGCATCATTGAATGAAGCACACTATTTTCTCGCAATAGTTGATGATCACTTATCTCATAAATAGAACACCCTCATCAAATTTGAAAAATAAAGGTCCTTACCAACTTCTTTTTGGCAAAACACCTGACTATTCTCACTTACGAACATTAGGATGTTTATGTTATGCATCAAATCTTGATCCTAACAAAAATAGGTTTGATCTTAGAGCCCGAAAATGTGTGTTCATTGGGTATTTAAAAGGAATAACAGGTTACAAAGTTTTTGACTTGAAAACGAGAAAAACAATAACTAGTCGAGATGCGATCTTTTATGAAGACACATTTCCTTTTCAACAAAACAACAACTTGTCTTCTCTGCTGCCTGCACCAGAAATCACTACTCTAGATGATGTCCCAGTTATACCAAATCCCATCTCAAAAATTCTTGATCAACCAACACAAACAAGTGACAATTCCATTTTTTTGCAGGAAACAACACTTGAAATTGATAACCATAATCATGAGGAATCTTTTACTTTAGAAGCTATTGATTCATCTCGTATCCCATTTTTTGAACCACCTAGTCTCCAAGAAACCCGTAGATCTACTAGAATCAGAAATAGACTAGAATACCTCAAAGATTTTCATTATTGTAGGTTGGCAACTTCCTTGGCAACTTCAAGCACTCTTCCTTCTAATGTAACAGCTCCTAAAGGTAACAATTATTCTCTTACTTCAGTCCTTAATTACTCTAAAACCACACCTACACACTTGAAATATACTATGTCCATCAAACTTGAGCCAGAGCCTCACACCTTTAAAGAAGCACAAAAATTCTTACATTGGAGGAGTGCCATGAATGCTGAAATTCAAGCTCTTGAAAAAAATAAGACATGGGAACTGATCAACCTGCCTCCTGGGAAGAAACTAGTCGGTTGCAAATAGATCTACAAGACTAAATATAAAGCAGATGGCAGTATTGAATGACACAAGGTTAGATTGGTAGCGAGGGGATACACTCAATGAGAAGGAGAAGATTATTTTGAAACCTTCTCCTCTGTTGCTAAAATGCAAACAGTGAGATGCCTTCTATCAATTGCTGCATGTAAAAACTGGTCTCTCCATCATCTTGATGTTAATAATGCTTTCCTTTATGGAGAATTGGATGAGGAAGTATACATGAATCTGCCTCCAGGATATGGTAGAGAAGGAGAGCAACGAGTATATAGGCTTAAGAGGTCTCTTTATGGCTTGAAACAAGCCTCTCGTCAATGGAATAAAAAACTCACATCTATTATCACCAAGATTGGTTTTATCCAATCCAAAAAAACTGATTGCTCTTTTATTGTAATGCTTGTATATGTTGATGATATGGTGATTGGAGGAAACAATAAAGAAGAAATACAGAAACTGAAGCAAT
Organism: Fraxinus excelsior; assembly: GCA_019097785.1. NCBI lineage: Eukaryota > Viridiplantae > Streptophyta > Magnoliopsida > Lamiales > Oleaceae > Fraxinus > Fraxinus excelsior. The sequence continues at coordinate 12,228,204 of CM032643.1, forward strand.
ATTTGGCAGATTATTTTAAGCTAAAAGACCTTGGTAAGTTGAAATATTTCCTAGGCATAGAAGTTGCCAGCTCCAAGCAAGGAATTTTCATCTGCCAAAGGAGATACACGCTGGAGATTCTACAAGGCTATGGACTTCTTGGTGCTAAATCTGTCCAATTTCCTATGGAACATAATTTGGAAATGAATGGTGAAGAAGGACAAACCTTGGGTGATCCTAGACAGTATAGAAGATTAATAGGAAGGCTGCTTTATCTAACGGGTTGATCTTGTGGTACATTAGGGGGTACATCAAGGTGTCCATAATGGACACCTTGCACCCCCCTATTGGATGGAGTGTCGGTCCCCCACCGGTATTCCATCCAATGGGGGGGTGCAAGGTGTCCATTATGGACACTTTGATGTACCCCCTAATGTACATCTATCATTTTCCTTATCTAACAATAACTAGGCCTGATATATCATTCTCGGTATAGGTCCTAAGTCAATATCTTAATCAGCCAAGAGATGTGCATTGGAAGCCATTAAGGGTAGTAAGATATTTGAAGACATCCCCATCACAAGGATTGATTTATCCAGCAAAAGGTAAGCCACAACTGACTACTTTTTTTATGCAGATTGGGGTACTTATCGAGAAACTAGAAGGTCCATTACTGGATTCTGTATCTTCTATGGAGATGGTTTGATATCGTGGAGGTCAAAGAGGCAAAGGACTGTGTCTAGGTCCTTTGCTGAGGCAGAATATCGATCAATGGCTGCAACAACTTGTGAGTTAGTATGGTTTAAAAGTTTGTTAAATGATTTTAGCATATCTGTTAAGAAACCGATACAATTATTCTGTGATAATCAAATAGCAGTCCATATTGCTTCAAATCCAGTTAATCATGAGAGAACAAAACACATAGAGATTGATTGTCACATTGTGAGGGAGAAAATACAGGCCGGTTTGATAAAGACATTTTACATCTCAACAAATTTACAAGTTGCAGACGTGATGACGAAGGCAATTGGTTTAAAGAAGTTCCAATATCTCTTAGGCAGGATTGGGATTTATTCAATTGCATCTCCATCTTGAGGGGGAGTAATGAGAAAGATATTTGAAATAAATGCAGCAAAAGACATAGATCATAGGAACAAGAGAAACAAGAAAAGTTGCCTGCAAGTTTTCTTTGTAATTTTCCGTTGACCTCTTACAAAGGAAGAGACAACTCCGCAATTAAAGAAATAGAGTGGCTACTTTGTCAAAAATGGAATGTACTGGAATGAAACAGAGTAGCTGTATTATTGGTTCCATAGCTGTTATGTTTTAGTCCATATTTTTATATGTAATCCCAGAATTCCGGGATAAAGATATGTTAGAATAGATATATAGAGATCTGTTAGAATATAAATAAATAGCCCTCACCTTGTATATTCAGTACACAACATTTGTAACCATTTTCGCTCCCCCCTTTTTGATAAACTTCAATAAGTATATATTGAATCACATAAAAGTATTGTATTTGCAAGAATGAACATATTAGGGTATGTAATAAGCATCAACATATAGCCCAATCTAATCAAAAACTTGCATGTAGTCAAAATGGTCTCTTTTGTACAATTCTTTGTTAGATCCAATACTCTTTCTTACAATTTTCTTCAAGCCGATGTTCTAAACTTAGAAAATGTCGATACTACTGAACTGAAAACCATTGAGCATGATGATAATTTGGAAGAGGCAATCATTACATAGAGATGAAAGAAGGCGAAAGTTCGTGAGCCTACTTCTGAGTGTTGAAAATACTTCACGAAAAAGAAGACATTTGACATTGTGAGCAGATTTACAAAAGGATATTGCAATTACCGTTGAAACGACTTTGCGACACTTGGAAACCAAAAATTGGCACTATAAATTATAACATGCTTCACAAAAAATACCTTGTTCGTATTGGATCTTTTGAAACTAGGTAGACTCAATTTCAATTTCGTAAAGGCCAAGAGAACCTTCTGGAGCAGCTCTTGTAAATTGGGTTTACAATCCAGAAACAAGAGGCAATGCATGGTAATGTTCGTAATCGGCACCTAATTGCCACTAACTATAGTAGAACGTGTGCACTGGAAGAAACTCACACAAATATGTCTTCAATTGAAAGGCAAACATACTAGCAAAGATATGTTTCGTAATGATGTTATAAATTTATATGGTATTAAAAAGTACAAATTATTGACGATTTAAAAAATTATAGCTATGTCATTTAATTTACATCCTATCTATGGTCTAGGAAAAACCATAAATGATGTATTTGTAATGGATATCTATTTAAGGTCATTGAATTTCCACATCATACACATAATATTTTCAATGTAATAATGGGTGTTCTTAGAGAATTTAGTTGTAATAAAAGTTCATAGTTTTACTTATGATAACGTTAATGTTAACACTAATGTTATTAAAAAAATGATTAACCAAGTCGATATGAGATTTATGTGAAGCTTTTCACATGCTTTATGTTTGTTACATTTTTAATTTTGATTGTATAAGATGACATTAAAAATATTTGATCAGAATTGACAAAAATTAGACATGCTATTGGTTTTATTTCTATGTCCATCTCGGAAATAAACATTTGTAAGTATATGCACTGATTCTAACTTGCGTGACATGATGTATTAGAAGTCTAGTTGGTTAATTAGTTTGTTAGCTTTGCTGAGCTGGCATTACAGCTGTCTTTTTCCAGCTCATTTGTTAGCTCGTTTGTCCAGCTCATTTTGTGCTTTCCATATAAGAGTTTTACTCAGTGTAATTTCTTTTTTTGAGTGAAAGAATTCTGATAAATGAAGAACTGAATTCCTCTCCATTTCTCTCTCTATTTTCCTTTGTAAAATGGTATCAGAGCAATTTTTGCTTCTGCTAGGGTTCCTATTTTTTTGATCGATTCTATTTCTTCTCTTGATCGATTATGGCACGAGGTGGTGCTGCTCGTGGTGGTAATAATGGTGGAAACCGTAATAATGATGGAGGACGAACTGGTGGAAACACTGAAAATCATTTCTCCAGTTTAGATCAAAGCAGTCGAATCTTCACAGAGGATGCGAACAGTGCTTTCTATCTCAGTAATGCTGATCATCCAGGTTTGAGTCTGGTTTCTAATCAATTGCTTGGCCCTAATTACAATTCCTGGCAACGTGCAATGTCTATGGCACTTATTGCTAAGAATAAGATCGGTTTTGTGGATGGATCTATATCTAGGCCAGAGGATGACAATACCTTGCTTTCCTTTTGGTTTAGATGCAATAATATGGTCATGTCGTGGATACTCAATGCTGTTTCTAAGGACATTGCAGACAGTATAATGTATGTTAATGATGCTCATGATATGTGGAATGATTTACATGACCGATTTCATCAGAGTAATGGTCCAAGAATTTTTCAGTTAAAACAGGAGATTCATGGTCTTGTTCAAGGATCTAGTGATGTTAGCTCCTATTTCACCAAACTTAAGACTCTTTGGGATGAATTGAGTGAATTTAGACCATCCCCTGCCTGTCATTGTGGAGGAATGAAGGATTTAATTGATTATCAACAACAAGACTATGTTCTGCATTTCCTGATGGGTCTGAATGACTCATTTAGTCAAATTCGTGCTCAGATCCTTATGCTTGAGCCATTACCTTCTATCAACAAGATTTTTTCTCTGGTTATACAAGAAGAAAGGCAAAGATCTGTGAGTTCTCCTTCATTTCCTCCCCTTTCTGCAGCTTATGGAGTTAATTCCAACAATTATAATGCCTTTAAAGGAAAACGTGAGAAACCTGTCTGTACATATTGTGGTTACTTTGGCCATACTGTTGATAAATGCTACAAGAAACATGGTTATCCGCCTGGATTTATGCCTAAAAATCAGTTCAATGCTCATTCTAAGGAAGGAGGTCAGAATAGATGGTCGAATAAATGGTCTCCTGGTACTTCAAAGGCTAATGTTGTTCAGACGAATGTGCTTGCTGATTCCACTGATTCTACTAATTCCGCTTTGAGCAGTTTGTCTGCCAATCAATGTCAGGCACTAATTTCCTTGCTGAGTACACAGCTGCAGGGTATTTCTCAACCTCAGGATTGCTCAGACCAACAACAGCAGGCAGCCATTGTCTCCAATTTTACTGGTATTTCTCTCATACCAGATCATGTTTGGATTGTTGATTCAGGAGCAACACATCATGTATGCCATGATATTAGATTTTTTGAATCCTTTGATGATGTTCCTGTGACAAGTTCTATCATGCTTCCTAATGGTCATAATGTGGATATCTCTAGAATTGGCACTGTTCGTCTTACTCCTTCCCTGGTTCTTCACAAAGTCCTATTTGTGCCTTCTTTCAAATACAATCTCATTTCTGTGAGCTCACTTACCAAGAGCATCCCCTGTTCTCTGATCTTTTCTGTTAATCATTGTTTTATTCAGGACACTATACAGGGCCTGAGGATTGGGATGAGTAACAAGGTTGGCAATTTGTATCACTTCTCTTTTCCTGAGAATAAGAAAGGTTTTGTTAGTGTCTGTAATAATGTTTCTGCTGTTCCTTCTGACCTTTTATGGCATTATCGCCTTGGTCATCCTGCTTGTAATATTTCTCAACAGCCATCTAAGATTCCTTGTTTCCATAATACTCGTGATAAATCTTTTCATTGTAAAGTGTGTCCCTTTGCCAAACAAAGAAGGCTTCCTTTCATTTCCAAAAATCATAGAGCTGTTTCTTGTTTTGATCTGATTCATGTTGATGTTTGGGGTCCTTTTCATATTGTTTATGTTGAGGGATACAGGTATTTTTTGACAATTGTGGATGATTGTTCAAGGTACACATGGGTGTATCTATTACATTCCAAAGCTGATGTACAGAAAGTCATTCCAGAATTTTTTGCCATGATTAAGACACAGTTTGGAGTGATTATCAAGGGTGTTCGTTCTGATAATGCAAAGGAACTGAACCTTACTCAATTTTACCAAACCAAGGGTGTCATACATTACCATTCTTGTGTTGAGCGACCTCAACAAAACTCGGTTGTGGAAAGAAAGCATCAACACCTGTTAAATGTGGCTCGGGCACTTCTCTTTCAGTCGGGCTTATCTTTAGTTTACTGGACTGACACAATTCTTACAGCTGCACACCTGATCAATCGTGTTCCTTCCTCAGTTTTACATCACCAGACTCCATTTGCAATATTATATAACAAAGATCCTTCTTATTTGCACTTACGGTCATTTGGTTGTTTGTGCTATGCCTCTACCTTGTTGAGCAAAAGGGATAAATTTTCTGCTAGATCACGAGCCTGTGTACTTATTGGATATCCTTTTGGAATGAAGGCATACAAACTCTTGGATTTGGAATCTAATAAAATTTTCATTTCTCGCGATGTTATTTTTCATGAGAACATTTTTCCTCTGGCCTCTAAAGCTTCTTCCACTGATATTGTTGGTTTCTTTCCTCAATTGGTGTTGCCTCTGCCTATTCTAGATATAGATTCTCCACCTACTGATCTTTCTCATGATATTTCTTCTTCTTGTCCTTCACATCATGAACAATCTTCTGTTACACATCTTGGTTCTTCCCGTCCCAAGCGCAATGTTCAGAAGCCAGGCTACTTACAAGATTACCATTGTGGTTCTTCAACCTCTCATCCTCTCTCGAATTTCCTTGATTATAAGAGACTGAAAGGACACTTTAAGGCTGCTGTCATGTCCATTTCTAGTCTTCATGAACCTACTGGATTCTCACAGGCTCATGGTATACCTGAGTGGGATCATGCCATGTCTGAAGAGCTACAGGCCTTAGAGCAGAATAGTACCTGGACGATTGTCTCTTTGCCTCCTGGTTTCCATGCTATTGGTTGTAAGTGGGTCTACAAGGTTAAGCTCAAGGCAAATGGTGCGATTGAAAGGTACAAGGCCCGTTTGGTAGCTAAGGGGTATACCCAACAGGAAGGGGTGGATCACGACAATGGTATGCCAAGTTTTCAAGTGTTTTAATTGAAAAAGGGTTCTGTCAATCAGCAACAGATCATTCTCTCTTCATTCAGAGGACAGGGGGAGTCTTTATTGCTCTCCTTGTGTATGTAGATGACATTATAATAGCAAGTAATGATGAGTTTGCTGTTCAGAATTTGAAATCTAGTTTGGATGCTAAGTTCAAACTAAAGGATCTTGGTTTATTGCGTTTCTTTCTTGGGCTAGAAATTGCTAGAACTGACAAAGGTATTTCAATTTCACAAAGACCGTATGCTTTGCAGATCTTGACTGATACTGGTTTTTTGGGATGCAAACCAGCTGCAACTCCTATGGAAGTGAATGTTAAACTCAGTCAGGAAGATGGAGAAGAGTTTTCAGAACCTGCTCTCTATAGGAGGTTGATTGGAAAGCTACTTTACTTAACTATTACACGGCCAGATTTGTCTTATGCTGTCAACAGATTAAGTCAGTTTCTTTCCAAGCCAAGGTTGCCTCATTTTCAAGCTGCACAGAGAGTCTTACAATACATTAAGGGTACCCCTGGTCAGGGACTTTTCTTTCCTTCTGGTTCAGGAGTTCAATTAAAGGCTTTTGCTGAAGCTCAATTTCCTGGACTGCCTGATGTTCAACTTAAAGTGTTTAGTGATGCAGACTGGGCATCATGTCCTGATACGAAACGGTCAGTTTCTGGTTTCTGTGTGTTCTTAGGAGAGTCTTTAATCTCTTGGAAGTCTAAGAAGCAAATGACAGTGTCTCGTTCATCTGCTGAAGCCGAATATAGGTCCATGGCAAATGCAACATGTGAAGTAACTTGGTTATTTTCTTTGTTAAAAGAGCTTGGGGTAAACCATTCTAAACCAGCTTTGTTATATTGCGATAATCAAGCAGCTCTTCATATAGCAGCGAATCCCGTCTTCCACGAGAGAACCAAGCATATAGAGATTGATTGCCATCTAATTCGTGAAAAGATACAAGCAGGGATATTAAAAACTTTGCATGTCTCAAGTTCCAACCAGCTTGCTGATGTTTTTACAAAGGCACTTCATCCTTCACAGTTTAGAGAATTAATTGGCAAGATGGGACTTATTAACATCTATAGTCCATCTTGAGGGGGAGTATTAGAAGTCTAGTTGGATAATTAGTTTGTTAGCTTTGCTTAGCTGGCATTACAGCTGTCCCTTTCAGCTCGTTTTGTCCACCTCATTTAGTGCTTTCTATATATGAGTTTTACTTAGTGTAATTTCCTTCTTGAGTAAAAGAATTCTGATAAATGAAGAACTGAATTCCTCTCCATTTCTCTCTCTATTTCCTTTTGTAAAACATCCCTAATTTCTAGATTTGCAGGAGCAAATAGGAAATCCTCATTACACACGACAGAGATTCCACATGCTTGTCATGACCTAGAAATATGCTTCACTTACAGAAGCCATGATGATCAAGATTTTAGGACATACCACAACTCAACAAATCCAAGAGGCCCTAAACAGAGGTTATAGTTCCCAGAAATAAAAAAAGGGTGTGTCCCTATTTCTAATCATATAGCTCAAATTAAGGAGGTAATAGATAAATTTGTTACCATAGGTGAGACGCTATCATATAAAGTACATCTAGCCTATTTGCTTCAATAAATGATAGAATAGAGAGATCTTCAATTGAGGATATACACAATTTACTATTTAGTTATGAATGCCGATTGGACAGACAGAACTCGGCCCAGAAAAATACAATTTGCTTAAGCCAATCTCACTAACCACAGCGTAAAAGTTTTTGAAATCTCCTTTTCAATTCAAGCAAGGACAATAAAACTATCAAAGTGGGTTTCAATGCTTCTTGTCAGTAGAAATTTTTCCAATTTCCAATCTAGTATCTTGGGAAAACCAAAGGGCTCGTACTAAAAATAAAAATGACCACCAAAACAAAACTTCCTAAACTACAGTGAAAAATCTCTTCAGACTTGTGGCCACACTCACTAATATGTAACCAAAGAGCCAACACGAATTACCAGTAGTTATAACAAAAACTTAGAAAATATCTCCACTACAACAAAACTGTGATTTAGAGACAAGATTTTTCACGACATACAAAAAGTTGTTGCAATAAGTGACTTAACGCGACACATTTTTTGAGTTTGTCGCAAAGTTTGTGATGAAAAAAATAAGTACCAAAAAACCTTTGACAACATAAAAAGTTGTCGTGAAATGTGAGAAGTTGCGACAAATAATAAAGAATGTCGCAAAAAATATGAGGGAAGCAAGGCGTCAAAATATTTTTGGTGGGAAACTTAGGGCGACAAACCTATAATTCTTGCAACAAAATGCTTGTGATGCAATAGGGTTTACTTTTCGCGATAAAAAATATTTGTTGCTAAAAATTCGAATTGTGATTTCGCGATAAGATTTTTCGCAACATACAAAGAGTTGTTGCAATAAGTGACTTAACGCGGCACATTTTCTTAGTTTGTTGCGAAGTTTGTGATGAGAAAAATAAGTATCAAAAAACCTTTGGCAATATAAAAAGTTGTTGCAATAACTACCAAAAAAACCTTTGGTGACATAAAAAATTGTCGTGAAATGTGAAAAGTTGCGACAAATAATAAAGAATATCGTAAAAAATATGAGGGAAGCAAGGGGTCAAAATATTTTTGGTGGGAAACTTAGGGCGACGAACCTTTATTTCTTGCAACAAAATGCTTGTGATGCAATAAGATCAACTTTTTGAGATAAAAAATATTTGTTGCTAAAAATTCGAATTGTGATTTCGCGATAAGATTTTTCACAATATACAAAAAGTTGTTGCAATAAGTACCAAAAAAACATTTGACGACATAAAAAGTTGTCGTGAAATGTGAATAGTTGCGACAAATAATAAAGAATGTCGTAAAAAATATGAGGGAAGCAAGGCGTCAAAATATGAGATAAGATTTTTTGCAACATACAAAAAGTTGTTGCAATAAGTGACTTAACGCTACACATTTTTTTAGTTTGTCGTGAAGTTTGTGTTGAGAAAAATAAGTACCAAAAAACGTTTGGCGACATAAAAAATTATTGTGAAATGTGAGAAGTTGAGACAAATAATAAGGAATGTCGCCAAATATATGAGGGATAAGTGATGTAATATGATGCAATAGGGTCTAGATTTCGCGATAATAAATATTTGTTGCTAAAAATTCTAATCGTGATTTCGCGATAAGATTTTTCGCGACATACAAAACGTTGTCGCAATAAGTGACTTAATGCGACACATTTTTAGAGTGGGGTCGCGAAGATTGTGATGAAAAAAATAGAATGAGACATAAAACATTGTCGTGAAATGTGAGAATGTGCGACAAATAATAAAGAATGTCGCCAAAATATTTTTGGTGGGAAACTTATGGCGACAAACATTTATTTCTTGCAACAAGATGCTTGTGATGCAATAGGGTCCAGATTTCGCGGTAATAAATATTTGTTGCTAAAAATTCTAATAGTGATTTCGCGATAAGATTTTTCTCGACGTACAAAACGTTGTCGCAACAAGTGACTTAACGCGACACATTTTTAGAGTGAGGTCGCGAAGATTGTGATGAAAAAAATAAGTACCAAATAGAAGGCGACATAAAACGTTGTCGTGAAATGTGAGAATGTGCAACAAATAATAAAGAGAAACTTATGGCGACAAACATTTATTTCTTGAAACAAGATGCTTATGATGCAATAGGGTCTAGATTTCGCGGTAATAAATATTTGTTGCTAAAAATTCTAATCGTGATTTCGCGATAAGATTTTTCTCGACATACAAAACGTTGTCGCAATAAGTGACTTAACGCGATACATTTTTAGAGTGGGGTCGCGAAGATTGTGATGAAAAAAATAAGTACCAAAAATAGAAGGCGACATAAAACGTTGTCGTGAAATGTGAGAATGTGCGACAAATAATAAAGAATGTCGCCAAAAATATGAGGGAAGCCAAAATATTTTTGGTGGGAAACTTATGGCGACAAACATTTATTTTTTGCAACAAGATGCTTGTGATGCAATAGGGTCTAGATTTCGCGGTAATAAATATTTGTTGCTAAAAATTCTAATCGTGATTTTGCGATAAGATTTTTCTCGACATACAAAACGTTGTCGCAATAAGTGACTTAACGCGACACATTTTTAGAGTGGGGTCGCGAAGATTGTGATGAAAAAAATAAGTACCAAAAAATAGTACTTGTAAAGTTTGATATCTTAAAATTTTATCGCCAAGTGTTATGTAGTTAAGATTATACTTGTAAAAAAATGAGTACCAAAAAATAGTACTTGTAAAGATTATACTCTTTTGTGTGCATTAGGCGAGTGAGTTTTGTAAGTAGAAAGGACTACTCAGTCAAACCAAAAAATTTAAGAACAATTCATTATATGATTAAACTTTCCATCACATAATATAACAACATGCAAAAAAGGACTACTCGGTCAAACAAATCCATAAAGGAAAATAATTGTCTCACAATTAAAGCAAATAATTAAAGAAATCATAATTCATATATTATCAATAGGACATGCTAAACTATTGATGCTGGTTCAGATTGTTGTGGAGACGTGCCACCTTGACTTGATACGAACTTATGCATTAGTGTCTCAAATTGAGAAAGCTTAGCACGCATATCCAATAATTCCTGCTCGTGCTTTTGCATTTGCTCTCGAAGGGCTATTAATTCAGTATCAATTGATGTCAAATGAACAGAGTGGTTTGAGGCAGGTTTTGGACCATGTCCAAGTCCTCTAATGTAACCTCTAGATTTTCCTAAAACTTGTTGCATAATCTCAAGTTCAGTGGGGGCATCAGATCCATCTGGAACAGGTTGCTCTTTAATCTAAATCATCATCTCCTATGTATAAGTAAAGAGAGAGAAGAAGAGATATATGTTAATAACTGAATACATATAAAATCTCAATAACGATGAATAAATTGTTAATATACTTACATATCTTGTTCGCGCTTCATCGTTTACCCAGCATTTCTTCTCATTATAATGAGTCTCATAATAAAGTTCTATTTCTCCTTGTGCGTTGTCTTTAGTTATTGATCTCTGTTTGAAGTAATATGTATCGTGTTACATAAATATATTTTTATCCATAAATTTGAAAGAAAATATTACATTTTCTTCAAGACGTGCAACAAATGATTTTGATCCGCCACGATGATTATATTTAATACAGTTGTGGCTTGCTACATTACGCATAGATAGTGCCTGCATTTAATTCATATATGAAATAAATAATTAACTCATTATTATAATTTATTATATTAATTATTTTAACATGGCGGATAAATTATGTGATTATTCATATTACAGGTGTAAATATTTTTTAAAAAAAAATACCTGAAATTCAGGGGTAGACCAATAGTGACATAGCCATTCCCAATCAACTTGAGTTACAAAAGGTGGGCAATTCTTTATTGCCCCATCCAATGTTTTTTCATTGAAATATTTCTCTTTCAGTCTACATCTATAATCACGATATCTTCTCGCTAAAGTATCGTTCACACATTTATGGACATGCTCAACTGTCAAATCAAGCTTGAACTTTGCCTACCAAAAAAAGAAAAAGTGTATATATGAATAAATTATTTATTAAACTATGGGAAACTAATAACTATTGAACAAAATTTTGTAAAACGTTATTTTGTTTATGACATACCAAAACTCGATCATATAATTTATTTTTCTCTTCATTGGGTATGTCGATCCATCTTTTGTAACGGAGTGGAGCAAATGATCGAACGACATAGCCACACTCACTAGCTAAACGTGCTTGCTGATTTCCAATCGCTCTTCCCATTGTTTTAGAAATCTCCAATGATATTTTTCCAGCTGTACTGACGATATCATCAGTGCCCTTGCCTCTTGTAAGACCACGCCCCTTCCTCTTCAAAGAATGAGAATCTATAGACATTAGGATGATTTTATATCAATTGAATGTATAAACAAAAAATGAGATTTCTATCAATTAAATGTATACGTTAGGATGATTTTATATCATAAACATTAAGATAAATGATTACCGTTGGAATTGAGAATGGTCTCATAGGTCAATGTGGTTGCTTGTGATGAATTAAGTTGAGGCTGAGGCTGAGGCCGAGCTTGAGGTTGAGATAATGGGGCAGGAACCTGAAGAGGTTGAGTTAATGGAGTAGGAACTTGGACATTACTTGTCTGAGACAATAGATCCTTGCATGATGCCTTCGACAAGGAAACGTCTGAAGGTGGGTCGTATAATGTACTAAGCACTCTATTTTTCCTGCCAATTCTTATTCGAGAAGCCATTATCTATCAAGAAAAAAAAAAGATCTGGACCTTTAAGTATTCAGACTTATCAAAAATACAAAATTACTCAGGAAATCAAAGCAACAGAGTTCAAAATTTTACTTCCGACATACAATCTCCCTCCCAAGTATTCAGGCAGGTGTTGCGGAAAAGTCGTATCCAAAAATAATGATGAGACTTCTGTTAGATTGAATTGAATTGAATTGAATTTAAGGATTCCAGTAATTGAAGTTGTCGAAGTCTGAGGCATCATCCAGATACTGTGCATTACAGTATATTATGTAGTAATGCATCATCCAGACTTCTGTTAGATCATTTCTTCTATTTCTACCTTTATAATGAAATTATACTTTGGACATTATTATTCATTCCTATATATTGGTTTTAAGCATTTTTTAGGAGACTTTAGTGTTTCCAATATATTGGAGGTAGAGTTGAAGGAATGTGTTTTTCTTGAATTAACTTCTATGGCATAATTGTTTATGCACTAGACATGCACCCCACCTCGTACATCTTATAGGTTTTGTAGATGATATGACTGGGGATTGACTTCTTTCTTCACTCAGGGGTTAGGTCCATTGCTTTCTGCCAGAGGGCAAGGCATTATGGCATGGATAGCAGATGATAAATTCAAGTTGGAAGACAAATTGACACCAATTATGAGGTAATCTGTATTCTCCATTATATAAAAAATGAAGTTCTACTTGTATATTTTTCTTTTCTAGCTACACGCAGAGTTTGTTAGAAAGAGAGAACTACAGTGCTAAAATTGCAATCAGCTCAAGACCTGGGAGGAGTCTAATTTTCTATCAGCAACAGGCTCTGAAAGGCTGATCAGGTTTTAAAAAAAAAACTAACAAGAACACATTACACTCATTTTCATTAGTCAAAGTAGGACTATAGGACCAGAAATTTTCCTTAACAGAACCCAAATCTTGCAACCTCTGAATCACAGCAAACACATTTACAGCAAATAAAAACAACAGGTTATAAACGTAACAGCATGTAATTTACAGTAACTATAAAACCAGACACATTTACAGCAAAGAAAAACGTTTACAGCAAAGAAAAAAATCTTGAGCAACAGACACAACAGGTTATTCATAATTTCTGAATGTTTGATTCTTCAAAAAACAACAGGTTATAAACGTAAAAAAGCAACAGATTATTCATCAAAAAGCAACAGGTTATAAACGTCATGCAACTAGGATGAATTTATTGGTAGAAATCTATTCATCATCAGATGGGAAAACGGATCTGTTCACCTACCTGGATCGTGAATTCTTGTATGAACGACCTTTGATTAACGACCAAGAGAATCAACATGAAACAAAGAAATGAAAATAAATTAGATGAAGAAACTGAAAATAAAATAGATCAAGAAGAAACCGAAAATACAAAATAGATCAAGAAGAAACTGAAAATACAAAATAGATCAAGAAGAAACTGAAAATACAAAATATAAAATTGAATCATAGTCTCGAGAACTTACAAAATGAAGCTGAAAATGTGCAGGAAAAAATGAAAAACACCCTAGTAATACTTATAGATAGAGATGATGAAAATAAAGAGGGAAGCAAAAATTTTCCCTCCAGATTGATGGACCATTGGTGTTACCCCTTTATTTATGGATTTATTTAAAAAGGAAAAAAAGGTTTAAAACTATTGGTATACCCTTCTTTTATGGATTTATTTAAAAGGAAAAACGTTTTTGGTTTGCACTTTAGAGGAGGGAAAATAAACCTATAACAATCCCATTTTTTCGAGTAGGAGTATGTAATGATATAAGACTTCGATTTTATTTTATAAAAATTTAATTTTATAATTCAAAAACATTATTAATTTTTGTGATTCATATAGTGACATACAGTTGATCATGTTAGATGTAGGATGATTGGGGTTAGAGTTTGAAGGATAATTGAACATGAAAATGGAAAAAAGGGGGCAAGAAAACATGTGCTAACTTCAAACGGGCATAACCTTTAGCTCGAACGTCGAAATTTCTATTATAATATGTTTTCGGAAACGAGAAGCGGAGCCCCATGCCGTGGCAACCGGCAAAGCCCGGTTGAGGTCGTTTTCAACCTCAAAATCCCAGTTAAAGTTTGGTTGGCAGTCAATCAAAATTTTTCCAATTGAATTAACATTATTCCATTTTGAACTAAAATTGTTCTTCTTGGTGGATTCCAATTTTCGTCCTACGCTGGTAAATCTTATACTTCCGTTATGCGTCAAGGTTACTATTGAAGATCAAAGCAACATATTTGGAATGCTCGGGTGGTCGGCGTTCGGAGAAATAACTTTTGCATACGGTGTCTATTTTGGGCCTATAACCCCATTCCGGAAAGCTAGCAACGATTCAGAATGATGGATTTACAACATTTGAAGTCATTCGCTAGTCAAAACGTTACTTAAAGTTTCTTAGTTCAATATTTTCACTATTTATTTATTCTACTTTGTTATCCATCATGTTCGCATTGAAGAGCCTAAAAGGTATTGTAGGATTGTTCATGAAATAAGAAAAACGTTTGTTTTCTTAAGTTCAATTATTTATTACAAGTGCATTTCAATTACACTCACTATTCTCCGACATACTCCCAAACCTAGTAAAAAGATACTAATATAGTGAATTTATATGAATCAAAGGCGAACACTAGACGGACAATTCGTCGTTTCTCACTATGCTAAGAATTGTTACCTTTATTGTCTTACTAATTTGGATATTATTGCCTGGCCATCGACCCTCCATAACATTATCAGTGAATAAGTTGTGGATCGCTTAACACTTGCCAAGACACGACCAACCGTTATGAAAAATAACCCAGGATTGGAGCTAATATTGACCTGTAAGGTTGAATTTCAATTGAACTTATAGTTTCAGATTAAATTAGTGATCTCCGAGAAGTATCCCTCCTCAACATGTTGCCTTGTCCACTGCTAGTTACATGAGACAATTCAAAAAGCGTTTACTGTAGTAAATTATCTTTAGTATAAATTCATGCAAGTAAACATAATTCCATACTCGATCTCAAAGATACATATAGAATTCCATACTCGATCTCAAAGATACATATAGAATTCCATACTCGATCTCAAATATTTTGGTTACTTTGTTTTAAAAATATTTTGGTTTACAAATATTTTTGTTTTAAAAATATTTTTATTATATTTTTGTTTTAAAAATATTTTGGTTATAAAAATATTTTTGTTTTAAAAATATTTTGTTATATTTTTGTTTTTTTTTAAATATTTTTGTTTTAAAAATATTTTGGTTACTTTGTTTTAAAAATATTTTGGTTTTAAAAATATTTTGGTTACTTTGTTTTAAAAATATTTTGGTTGACGCCACACGGTTTGAGTGGAAACCGATTTTTACATCCTTGTTCTAGACATTCCAAAACGCCATTCACAATTGAGTGGAAACCCAACGGCCATTTTCTCTCATTTCAGTGGAAACCCAACAGCCATTATCTCTCATTTTCGATTTCACTACCATCTCTCTCTCATTTTCGATTTCGATTTCACTCTCATTACACTCTCAGAACAGATTCCAGCATTTTAAAAATCTGCATTTGAACCCGTTTGAACCAATTGAACAGATTCCAGCTTCATTCAGTATTTCATTCCAGATTCCAGGATTTCAGAACAAATTCCAGGAATGCTAAACAGATTTCAGTAGGCATTTTGAAAATCTGGATTATCAGTTCATGCCACACGGTTTGAACCCGTTTCAGTAGGCATTTTGAAAATTTGGATTATCAGTTGACGCCACCACGCCACACGGTTTGAACCCATTTGAACCCATCTGAACCAAACAGGGCTAAGTTTCATGATGTCTCCAATTTATGGCTCCGACTCATTCTTCATTTTTCCTCACCGTTTTTTTTGTGGGTACAGGTACAGCAGACGAAACACAATGAATTCTTACGCATAAGTAGTTTGATTCTCACTTTGTAAGTGCTTCTTTTTCATTTTTCCAATGCTTGCATATAAATGATTTTATGAAGTTGATTTCTCGGATTTTCATTTGGTTATCGATGAAGTTTCAACTCAATTGGGATAAAGAAGTGCCCATGTTTGAAAAATTCTCTTGAATTTGGTTAGATAAGAAGCGATTTTTTGTATTTGTAAATTAAATGAAGAAATTGGTTTTGAAATTTCGTTGTTGTTCAAATTTTAATTTTGTTTGGGAAGAGCTTAGTGGGCTACTGTTTAATTGTTTATTTTTATTTTTATTTTTAGCAAGGCAGTTTCAGGCATTGAATCAGGGCCTTTTTGAACTTGTGCTCTTGGAAATCGTATCTGGTGCTCTTGATCCAATTTATTTAATATAGCTGAGTGATCCTAAATGGAGAATTGGAACGTTTTCATCAACGGATCATTTCATGTTTGTTTAGATTTGGCAAGTAAATGTTACAAGTCGAGATGCAAGGGTTGATTGCTTACATAAGCTTCGAGATATTCTTAGTTTATGATTGGGTTATTTGTACGTCTAACTTCGAGCACTCTGAATATGCAGAGTAGTGAGCCAATCGCGTTCTTTGCAAAATTGGTTGTTCTTTAATTGTTTTTTTCGTCGTTTAGCCTTTGAAGTGAATGAACGAGTCTTCAAATGTAGACATTTTTTTTTCTTGTTGAATCCATTTTATTTAATATAATGACCTGAGTAGTCCTAAATGAAGAATTGCCATGTTGTCACTAACTGATCCTTGCATGTATGTTTAGATTTGACAAGTAAATGTAATGCATTAAGATTTCAGGGTCGATTTTTAACATAAGCTTAAAGATATTTATGATTGGTTGGTTGAAAGTCTGACTTCGAAGACTGAATATGCGAAGTAGTGAACCAATCCTGCTTTTCACAATCTTGATCGTTCTTTAATTGCTTTTCATCTGCTGTACTTGTACCCACAGGTTGTACGAGTTGATGCTGCTAAGGGCCAGGAAAGTGTAGAGAAAAGTCTTAAACGTCTCAATACGGATTACATTGATTTACTCCAAATACATTGGTAAGCTTTTAATGTCACAAGCATTTCCAGATTGTCCAGAGCACCTCAGTAGTTACAGTCCAACATATGTGCACCTGATTTTACTGTTATGCTTTTGTCTCTTTACCATTAGTAATCTGCCTATCAATGTTATAACATATAGTTTCTCTTATGAAGAAATTACATTTTCCGGTAAAGTTTCATTCAATTGGATATAACATATAGTTTCTCTTATTAAGAAATTACATTTCCGGTGATGTTTGATATACATCTAATTCAATTGGATATAACATATAGTTTCTCTTATTAAAGTTTGTGAAGTTAAAGGTGCAATTTGTATGTTAGAAAAAAGTAAAAAGAAATAAAATATTGTGGTTCGTATGGGGTTTATTTCCAATCCTTACCAAATGATGCACTGTAGCTATTCTACCAAAGTAGTTGCTGATTTTTGATTAATTCTTCATGCTTATGTGTAGTTGCTGATTTTCTTCATGCTTATGTGTAGTTGCTGATTTTATTCATGCTATGTGTAGTTGCTGGTCTATGTGAATAAAGTGACATACATGATGGATAGGAGTTGGATGCGGCTTCATAATAGATTAAGTGAAGAATATCTAGATGGTATCAATTCATTTATGGAGGTAGCAAAACAACGTCTGGATGAGAACAACAAGGTTCGATGTCCATGCCGAAATTGTCAAAATGCATTCTTTCAGTCACTATATGTGGTAGAATCTCACTTATACCACTTTGGAATCTCTGCGAGTTATGAGAGATGGATTTTTCATGGAGAGGAACTCCATAATGACTTTGATGGTGCTGAAAGAAATACATTTGAATTGGACGAAGAAGAAAATTATGATGAGATGAATGATATGTTAGAAGATCTATGCGCTAACCAAACTCGAGAAGGAGAAGAACATGGCGAAAATCATAATTTCTCACCTCGAATACCTAATGATGAGAGCAACCAGTTTGTGAAGATGATGACTGAAGCCCAACGAACTTTGTTCCCTGGTTTAAAAATGTCATTATTGAACTTTATGGTGAAATTGATGCACATAGAAGTTATGAATCAGTGGAGTAACAAATCTTTTAATATGTTGTTGGAATTACTCAAAAACGTTTTTCCAGAAGATATTAGATTACCAACTTCAACTTATGATGCCAAAAAAATGCTAAGTGAATTGGGATTAGGTTATGAGACTATTCATGCATGCAAGCATGATTGTGTATTATTTTGGAAAGAGCATGAATTTGCATTTAGGTGCCCAAAATGTGATGAACCACGATACAAACCCAATTTTGGCAAGGGAAGAAAGGTGCCTCAAAAAGTATTGAGATATTTCCCATTGAAAAAAAGATTACAGAGATTATTCATATCAAGACATACTGCTAAGGATATGAGATGACATGCAGAAGGTCGGGTTGAGGTAGAAGGTGTTTTAAGACATCCAGCTGATGGTGAGGCATGGAAAGAATTTGACAAGTTATACCCAGGATTTATACAAGATCCTCGCAATGTTAGGTTAGGTCTTGCAACTGATGGCTTCAATCCATTTGGAAACATGCATAATTCCTACAGCATGTGACCTGTTGTTCTAATGCAATACAATATGCCACCATGGAAGTGCATGAAAGAACCGTTTATGTTGATGTCATTGCTAATTCCAGGACCATATGCACCAGGAAGAGATATTGATGTTTATTTGAGACCACTAGTGGATGAGTTGAAAGAATTATGGGAAGTTGGTGTTGACACATTTGATGCTTGTAGTGGTCAAATGTTTCCTATGCATGCAGCTATATTGTGGACCATTAATGATTTGCCTGCTTGTGGAAATGTATCAGGATGGAGCACTAAGGGATACAAAGCTTGTCCAGTATGTAATGAGAATACTTCTTCGCATAGGTTACGCAGTAAAATATGTTTTATGGGTCATCGACGTTATTTGCCACTTAACCATCCTTGGAGAAAAAGTAAATTACATGATGGTACATGGGAATTACGACCACCACCCAAAAAGTTATCAGGAGATGATATTTTAAAGCAATTACATGCTGTGCGGTATGGAAAACCTGGAAAGTACCCTAGTAATAAAGATAGAAAAAGAAAACGAACTCCATATGAGATAAACTGGACAAAAAAAAGCATTTTCTTCGAGTTGGAGTATTGGTCGAAGTTGAAACTACGACACAATTTAGATGTGATGCATATTGAGAAGAACGTGTGCGATAATATTGTTGGAACATTGTTGAATGTTGAAGGGAAGACAAAAGATACGGATAAGGCTAGATTGGATTTGCAAGATATGAATATTAGAAAAGAATTGCATTTAAAACCACATGGTAATGGATTTATGAAACCTCATGCTTCTTACACATTAACGTTGCAGGAAAAAAAAATATTTTGCAAGTTCTTGAAATCTGTGAAGTTTCCTGATGGATATGCATCAAATATTTCTAAATGTGTACGTGAAAATGAAGGCAAAATATCAGGTTTGAAAACTCATGATTGTCATGTGCTGTTACAACAACTTCTTCCCATTGTTATTCGAAAATTTTTGCGAAAGGAAGTGTGTACTGCAATTGTAGAGCTCTGTTGTTTTTTTAAACAATTATGTTCAAGAACATTGAATATAAATGATTTAGAGAAATTGGAAGAAGGAATTGTTATAACTTTATGTAACTAGAACGAATTTTCCCACCAGCATTTTTTGATGTAATGGTTCATTTAGTTGTTCACCTACCTGAAGAAGCAAAACTTGAAGGTCCCGTTGCATTTAGATGGATGTATCCAATTGAAAGGTAATTGCTAATATTGCATATATATATATATATACACTTATACTTGTTCGTTGGCTTATTATTTTCAAAAACTTTTCATGTAAATTTTGATGACAGAATATTAGGTCGATATAAGAGTTATGTTAAGAATAAAGCTCGACCCGAAGGATCAATTGCTGAAGCATATATTGTTAATGAGTCTTTAACTTTTTTCTCGATGTATCTCAACGACATTGAAACAAGATTTAATCGACTTGAGCGCAATGACGATGGTGGGACTCCATCTGCAAGCTTGTCTGTTTTCTCTCAAAATACTAGACTATTAGGTCATGCAGAACCAAACTTACTTTCGAAACAGGAAATTGATAAAGCCCATTGGTATGTCCTAAATAATTGTGATGAAGTTCGGCAATATTTAGAGTGAGTTCTTAATCAACTTTTAAATTTTTTTGCTATTAATTACTAATGTATTGTAGTATTTAATTGAATGTTCCTTTTGTAGTGAACATATGGAGCTATTGCAACAACAAAATCATAACAATTTGGAACAAAAACAAGAAGAATTGTTTCTTGGATGGTTTGCTTCACGTGTAAGTTATAATGCATGTATTATTTATTTATTAATGCAACGTATCATTCCTGGATGGTTGAAGGTATATTGATTAATATTTTTTGTTAGCACAGATAACGAGATTATATAATCAAAAAGATTCAGTTGTGAGCAAAGAATTGTATGCATTAGCATGTAAACCGGATTTTAGAATATTTTCCTATTCGGGTTGTATTGCTAATGGGGTACGATTCCTTGTTAAAGATCGAGATGATTGTCTTACAACACAAAATAGTGGGGTGATGGCGCCGGGAGATGACTACCGCGTCACTTTGTTCCAGTGTAATTGGTATGATAATAATCCAAAACAAAAAAGAACAGTTGTAGATTACCATCTTACTTCTATCAATGTGAATCGCAAATGGTACATGGATGATTCCTACATACTTGGCATCCAAGCACAACAGGTATTTATATGGATGATCTAGTGTTGGGTCCACAATGGAAGGTAGTGGAAAAGGTACAACATAGAGGCATATGGGACATTCCTGAAAAAAAAAGATGAGGGTAGTGAGCAAGTAATATTTCAGGAAAATGAATCATCAGATATTGTCTTGGAAATACAACAGGAAGATCTTGGTACTCAAGTATGCCATAAAGGAGATGTAGATCCAGATATTATTTAAAATGAAGCACTAAATAAAAATATGAATAATGTTATATATGATAATTCGGAAGAGGAAGATGATACATTGAATGAATATTACAGTGAAGATGAGAAATCTCTAGATGGTGAAGATGATAATGCTGATAGTGATATTGGTAAGTATAATGAATCGTGCTCTTTTTTTTGCATAATGTTTTTCTATTATATTTTATAATGACTATCTACATTTTTCCTTTCCTACGTAGATTCGAGTACTGACGATGCATCTATCGAGAGTTGATAAGATTTCTTTATTGACATTTAAGGTTAGAGCAACTGACTATTGAGATATATTTGATTGCTTATTATGATGATTGTTGATCTTGTCGTATAGCAATTACTCAAATATTATTGTGGAGTTTGGGTGTCCCGTGAGGTTTTTGTTATTTCTTCCATATTTATAGTTCTATTTTCTATTTTTCAAGTTTGGTGAACTATTCTAAGTATTTGTTTTGATCTTGGAGGTAATCAAGTTGTGTAGTGGATTTTCTTTTTCCTTTTTATGTTGTCTTAGATTGTAATTGAAAGATTTGAGCTCTAGAAGCAGTTGGTTTTAAATTGCAACTTTTATAAAGCTTAGTCTTACTTTGGATCAACTGAACAATTAATTGTTTATAATTATGTAATTGGTGGCACATTTTCTGTATTATTAGGATATTCGTTTTATTTGTTGTGTATACAATGCAAGTTTCCATTTTGTTTTTTATAAAATTGAATTGCAGATTGTAGATTGTGTTAAATTTTGGATTGTGAACTGTGCAAAATTTAGCCTTCGATCCGTGATGGTTATGATTGATCTGTGATTTATCTTTGTAATGTTTATTGGTAAGTAGTAGGAATCTTGTTTAGCTAATGATTGAGACATTTCTTAGGTGATTTGTTTCTGTCTGGATGGTCTTTAGTTGTTAGTATTCGGAAGGAGTTCTAAGGAACTTTCGGGTTGCTTATGGTTCGAAGGTCCGAATTGCATACCAGGTAGATGATATTTTTGTTATTCTAAAAAGACTTGCCTAGTTTTTTTTGTAACAATTTGTTAATAATTTATTTGTTTGCCCTACATTAGGGGGTTCCAGGTACTTATTATGAGACTGTTGCAGTAAAATTTTATCCGAAGTGCGAAAATGTCCCATGTCATTAGTTTGAGACTGCATTCGTGTAATAATTTTTCACAAATGCCCATTTAGATTTTCTCAATCATCTTAACTACGATTTGCTGCTCCGTCATAAATTGATCTATATTTATTTCGTTAATAGTAATATGATTTTTTTTTCATTTCATAAAGTCGCGAGTTATTTCTAATAAGGTAAGTTACATTTTCATATAAATGTGCACCACAGTAATGATTCCATTGCGACTAAATAAATCTAAAATTATGTGTTTAGAATAAAATTTTTTGTTCAAAATTATGTGTGTAAATTGAATCAATTAGGCGATAATTGTACATCGTTGAAGCGATAAACACTGTGTTGCGGAATAAATTTAACTACGAGCAAAGCTTGACACAAAAATAAATGTTTATTGTCACAAAATACTTTGCGTAGTAATTTTATATGTTGTAAAATAAAATATGTGACGTATATAAATAATCACGAAATAAATTAGGCACGATAGACTCTTTGTGTTAATTCATATTTTCTGCGGCAAATAAATAGTGTTGTTATGTTGTTAATGCGATGAATAGTTGAAAGTTATCACAAAATACGTTCGGCGACTCAACATTCGAAACAAACATATTTGTCGTAAAAACTTTATTGGAACATTAGTTGCGACAACCCTTTAAATTTTTCACGACATATATACATTGCGACGACATTATAGCTACAGTTATTGTGTTGCCATTTCATATTTTCCGCGTCAAACAAATAGTGTCGCAATTTTTTTACTGCGATGAATGGTCGAAAGTTGTCGCAAAATACTTTCGGTGACTCAACATTCGAAACAAACACATTTGTCGCCCTTTAATTTTTTCGCGACATATATACATGGCAACGACATTATGGCTACAAATATTGTGTTGCCATTTCATATTTTTGACGTCAAACAAATAGTGTCGCGATTTTGTTACTGCAATGAATGGTCGAAAGTTGTCGCAAAATACGTTCGGTGACTCAACATTCGAAACAAACACACTTGTCGCCTTTTAATTTTTTCGCGACATATATACATTGCGACGACATTATGGCTACAAATATTGTGTTGCCATTTCATATTTTTTGCGTCAAACAAATAGTGTCGCGATTTTGTTACTGCAATGAATGGTCGAAAGTTGTCGCAAAATATGTTCAGTAACTCAACATTCGAAATGAACATATTTGTCGTAAAAACTTTATTGGAACATTAGTTGCGACAAACACACTTGTCGCCCTTTAAATTTTTTGCGACATATATACATTGTGACGACATTATGGCTACATATATTGTGTTGCCATTTCGTATTTTCTGAGTCAAACAAATAGTGTCGCGATTTTGATACTACGACGAATGTACAAAAGTCGTCGCAAAACACATTCTGTGACTCATATAGAGCGACAATACCCGCAACAAACGTATTGTTGTCGCTAAATTACTTTTGCAACAAAAACTTAATTTTTGCCACAACATTTGTTTGTCGCGAAATCGGTTTTTTTTTTTGTAGTGGACGCATGTGGACTATTTTTGCAGATGAATCAACAATTTCCTTTTGCAATTTTTACTTTTTGGAACCCAAATTAGATGCAATTTTGGCCTGTATTCGGGCTATTATAAATACAAAACAAAGACTACACATTGAAAAACTCTCACTTCCTTTTTCATTCATCAAGAACAAGATGTCAATTCACCACCTTTGGGGGAGAAAAGATCAAACACTAGCAAGGAATTGAAGTCATTACAAGAAGAAATTGAATATTTGAACATTGGATTTGAAGATTGCTTTCTCTTATGATCAGGGTAATAATTTTCGATTATTCTTTTTGTAATCTATTTAAAGGAATACTAGACTAGATTCATTTTTATATTGAATGAAGATGAACTTTATTGTTTATATATTTTAATTTAAGAGTAGTAATTTAATAATTCTTTCATTTCTTGATTAATTTTGCATTCCCATCACATTATTTAACTACTAGATCACTAATTAGATAATTAATTAATTGTTATAGTGTTGAGAGACTCACAAGAAGTTTAGAATATGTCAAAACTAACATATGTACAATATATGTTAAGAATAATATTTATCACGTATGCAATCATATAGATAATCTAAAATTTAATACATTTTAATCATTCGAATTTAGGTTAGGAATATATTGAGATCGTGACTAGAATAAAATTAATTTGTCTTGGAAAATAAAATTAAATACATTAACTTTATCGATTGTCAACAACACATGAATATGACTAAAACACATAATTAGGAATTGATATAGATAACAATTCATCCATAATTTGGTAAACCGCCATTTTCTTAGATTAATTTATAATAATTATAAAAATCAAAAGCTTTTTTTTTTTTTTTTTACATAGTTCGAATTCCGTAAAAAAACTAGTATGCTTGAATTTAAATTTATTTCCTGTAGGATGATACTCTAAACTTAATGAATCTATTGCTTGTCAACGATCCTATAAGCGTGTGGGGTTTTGCACGAACATTTCCACACACGTGGATAATTGCCCCTGTGTCTATGTACCAAGAATTGTTACCTCTTTCTTGCACCTTGTATGTCAAGAGCAATGTTCCTTCTCCTTTTTCTTTTTCAATATAATTGGACTGGTCCTGAACTTTATTATTCTTGTACTCCCATGCAAAGTGGCCAATTTTGTGACAATTGTAACAATTAACTTGAGACTAGTCATATCTTCCATCACTGTTTCTTCTTTCTCCTCCTCTTTGATAATTTTGTCTTTCTCGTCCTTTCGAATTATATGAGTGTTGATAATTCGCTTCATTTTTTATCGCACCTTTATGGATGTTTTCAAGAATTTTCCATGCTCCCTTTGCGGTAGTAGCGTTTGAAATCTTTTGAAAAAATGTATCATCAAGTGCTTGATGAATCATACTAAGAACTTTTTGATCTTTCCTCTTAGTTGCTTGTTGCAAGTCTCTTTGGGTTTGAGACAAGCCTTCCTCATTTTGGAGTTCAAAACCTCTCTTTATCAAAACCCATATATCTTGATTTTCAAGATATGCCTTCATATGAATACACCACATACTATAATTGTCATTTGAGACACAAGGAATGGGAAGAGAGTTGTTGTTTGCCCTCTCTTCTTCTCACACTTCTATAACGTGGCTCTGATATCACTTTTGTTGAAAACTTGGAGATGGAAAAACTTTAAGAGAGGAGAGGATAAATTCAAGAGAACAATCAACTTTTTATTTCTTAATTTTACTAACTTTAAAATGTTAGAATCACAAGCCTTTTATAAGCTTTACAAATCATGTACCTAATCTAGTACATGTATCCACCATTATTACATTCTTCCTCCTAAAATAATTCATGAATGTATCAAATAAATTAATCCATTATACCTATATTCATTAATTATAATACACGTATCTCAACAATGCAGTAATGTTGCAAATCATATTACTATAACAAATTTAATTATAATCAAGTTTATATTTCTAACGAATAGTGTAGCAGAAATCTTAATAGGGCTTAAACTAGAATTAATGTTTCTTCAAGAAGTCAGTTAACTAGGAATACTTATCCATATGTGGCAGCAAACGAAAATAAAATTTAGGCTTTTGTTATAGGGGAAAAACATGCTAGGGAGATACAATGCAAGATTTAAGGGTGAATATTCTCTAATCGAGAAGAATGGTGCAGTCTCTCAATTTTCATCAATTCTTCAATATTCTTTGGAAGGAATGAATTTATTGATAGGAATCAGTTTTTAGCATTCATACGTGATTCACGACAAGTCTTGATTATCAAGTATCCAATATTCTTGAATAGAGTCAACATATATTTGATTGTATTCTTTGTTGTCGTCAAATATTATGCTTCAAATTGAATTAGCTCATTTGGAGTAACTTAATTTTAAGAGGTTGGTATGCGCACAAATGAAAAAGGGTAATTGTTGCCACATTTAATTGCAATAAAGACTCCAATGTTTGCTATCTTGTTATGTATAACATTTTTTCGTTGCAGTCTTTATCTTTAACCCCCATTGTGCACATGGTTAAGCCTAGATGTAATGTCATCCTAAATTACCGCGTGCTTATTTGGAGCATTTCACACTCAAAGTCAACAGTTTGTCAATGTTGCTTATTTTGACTTGTTTAATTTATTAATATGCAAGGATTACTTGTTTTGACGATCATCATCTTGATTGAATATCGAACATCATAAAATCTACTATATGAAATTTATTGGGAGTCATTATTTAACAATGAAATTTCAGGATCATTATTATTACTAAAAGAAGAGACAGTTACTATTAAATTGTGTATATATATATATGAGATTAATTTCAAGAAATAAGAAACAAAGAGAGCTTAAATAAAATGATATGAAATTTGAGGGGTTTAGCTGCCTATTTTACCAAAAAGTTTCACTAATTATTAAATTCAGTTGTTTATCGAATTGATGTGTAATTTTGCAAGATCTAAAATTATTTTTCTCATAAAAATGAAGAATAAAAATGTAGGTACTTAGTTGAGAAAAAAAAAATTCTATACTTATTTGAATAAGGGATATGAGTTAAAGAGAAAACAATTGAAGGACTGAAATAAAATAAGAAAACAATGAATGAACCAAATGGATAATTTCTCCAAAATTGCGGCTGCTGAGTATACGCATGGACAATTCCCTAAAATAAATTGGACACTTGGCACCTCAATAGATATGCGCAAGTGACTCAGCTACTTATAATTTGTATAGAATCAAATTAGAAAATTGATTTTTTTTAAAAAAAGGAAAACGAGATTTTCAAATCTTTCAAATTTTTGAAAAACCTAAATTTGCATAAAATAATAAGAACATATTAGAGGAATGAGTTAGCAAAATTATATGGGTACCCCTAATAAAAACGTTATGACAACCAATACATTCAATGTATCACCAGTCTATATAATATTAAGTAATATGTTTAATAAAATGTAAAATTATATAATTTATTTAATTATATTTTTCATTTAATGACATTTAATGTCACATAAACAAATTTTATAAAATCAGTCGTGTTAAATAACGTTACTCCAATAAATATAAAATGAAAAGTTAACTTTCTCGAATATAGTTGAATAACCAGATATTTGAGTATATCAACGCTAGTGAGTAGTGTCATAGATAGATATATTTTAATTTGAGGGACACAAATTAAGACCGTGTTTGACAACCAATATTTTCAAACATTTTTAATCTATATTCAGTTTCAACTACACATTTATACAATAAAATATTTTACACATAAATTCAAAACTTTTTCCCACTTTTTAACTACACATTTTCTAAAAATCACTATTCAAAATATTATTATTATTATTACATTTAATAGTTGTTAAACAAGGCTACGTTATGAAAAAGGTGAAACAATATGATAGTAATGAAATTCTTTTATTTTCACTCTACATTATCGTTCAGCAAAGATATTTGTAACTTTAATCCATTAAAAGCCATGTTTGATGAGCGCACTATTTATTTTGATAAAATTGAGCTAACACAAAAGAAGGATTTTATTAGCTTTAATAGCAAAGAATAACTATTAAATTCAATTTCTCTGTTCAAATGTCATATATTATTGAACAATGGGTGCATAGCAGCATGATCAATGGGTATAATAGCTTTACATTCCAAATATTGTCCTCCTATATTCAATGATTTGCAAGTTATTAAAATAAATCGAGTGGTTTAATTTGTCGTGAAATCAAGAACATGTCATTCCTAATTTTACCAATAATGGAGATTTGGGAAAATCTCAAATCTAGATCAAGATACTTTTTTTATCAAGTGGGTTTCGTTTAAAAATTGATGCAAGTAGGTTTTGAACTCCAGAAAAGAAAATGAATAAAATACCAACTTTTATATTCTTTATAAGTGTTGGCCTTTATTTCTTTATTGTTTTAAAAAAATAAAATTAGATCCATCGAAAACTTGGAGGTCACGTATCCTCGAAGGCCCACCTCTCCTCGAGCAGTGACTAGACGACGGTGGTCT